>VYZV01035745.1:43745-63767 GCA_013401275.1 Pandion haliaetus | reverse complement strand
GTTAGGAGATCATTATCATTCAATGCTTGAATAAGAAGGGAGATAAACATAGAAACAGTTTATGCAATATAGATTGAATCAGCACCAGAAATGGAGCAAGCCAACTATCAGCAGCTGTAACAACAGCTAGAAAATAAAACAGGAAGGGCAGCTGCCTGTCAGCAAAGCAGGATTCAAGCCCTAGGTATCCAGGCAAGATTAGGGACAAAAAGTTCCAGAGTTTTTAAAGCAAGACTTCTAAGAAAACAGTAAAAGGGGAAAAAACCCTAGAAGTTAATAACAATTATTTCCAAAGCATGACATTGAATGAAGGATCAATGCAGAAAGGGAAAAGAAGTGATTAGAAGGAGAGGAACCAAATAAAGCAAGAGGTTTAAAAGTGCACTAGGAGATGAACTGTAGGTTCATTTGAGAACATCAAAAAATACACAGTTTGCTGACTAACTGAAGCAGTACTTCAGGTAGGAGGACTCCCTGTGCTTTCCACAAGGCTCTTCAGCTATCAGAAAGGGTTAACAACATCTAAACTCTCCTGACAACTGAAGTTTCAGGAGGTGCTCCAAGTAACAATATACTGCTGAACACCACCTGTGCCACCACCTGCTTGGTGGTAATACTGAGGCAGGTAGAAGGCTGGTTTTCACTCAGAAACCAAACTACCTCTCCCCTCCTGAGATGCATCAAGGTTTTATAACATCTCATAATCATATTTAACTCATGAAGAAGAACCCCCTGTAGTTTTACCACTTCTAATATGGGGGGTTTACTATGCTTTTTCTTTTTGCATTGAACACTGAAGCTAGTTAACTTTAGAATGATTCAACTTGACTCTCAGGTATCATATTCAGGTGGGTTTACTCCAACCAGATTTTTAAAATCACAGGGTTTATGGTCTTAACTGTTATTCCTTGTAGAGAATTCCGGAGCCTATGAAGTTTTAATTATCCTGGGGAAAAGGGATAGGTGTGTTTTGTTTCAAGTACAGAAGCTTACTGCTATTCAACAGAGCTCTGCCCACACAACATACCCTTGTTTGGTTTTGTTTCCTGTACATCTATTGATCTTCTTAACACCCATTCCCAGATTCTGCCTTTGCACCACAACTGAAAGAGTTCAGAAACAGCTGGGGCAGTCAAGAGTTGACTACACCCAGGACTTACATTGGGAAATATAACTGAGTTTATACTACTAAGAAGTGGAATTATTCCACCAAACACACATCTTAGATTCTGCCAAGTTTACATGAAGTAACTGTGGAAGCATACAAGTTAATACCAAAAGAAGTCAATCTGAGTTGATAACACTCTCCGGCCCAAAACAAGGCTTCAGTCTAGTTGAAATCAGGCAATCTAGATGCCTGATCACCAGTGAAAAGACCAAGTTTTGAAAATCTGCAGTTCTTCACCTACTGTTATGATTTATAAAAGCCATTTCTTTAACACAGTGCTGTGGGACACAAATGTTTGTGTCTTACTGCTTTTGGCTGCATGGCTCCTATTAATCAATGGTAAGAGCACCATTAATTTACTTGTTTACTACAGTCCACTTACACTTATTGCAGTGAATTAGTGTTTGTTGAGTGTTTGGATAACAACGTAAGATAAAAATGCAAAGCATTATTAGAAAAAAATTATAAATAAAGATTAAGTATCTTCAACAAGAGTGGTATAGTGGAAAATCCAAATTCTGCTCAAGAGGCTGCCTGGTACTGTCATAAAGTGGTACAGATGTTAGCCACTTCAGACAATGTGCTCAAAACAAAGCAAAGGAGCAGCAGCCAAAAGATTCAAGCTGTGTATTTCCATATCCACATTTGACTCATTTCAAGTCCTCATAGTTTATAAAAGTCGTTTCAGCAAAATGGGGCTTTGTAAAGGACACTGAGATGTACAGATTCAACAAATGCACTATAAATTCTCAGTACGTTATTATTTGACTGTAGTATCTCATGAATGGCACTGCAGTCCATAGCATTTTTCTGCATTAGCAAAAAGCCCACAGCCCGTTTTGCTCTTTGGCTAGCAGACTTCTATAGCAATGCTGCAAACCCAGATAACATGTCAGGTATAGCTTAGGCAGCTGATCTTGGTTTTGGTCATAGGAATGCAGTGGATGACCTCTAGAATACCCTTTTAAGTCTTCCAGACATTTCCTATCATTCTTTGCTAAGTTTTATTATTCTCTTTCCTTGTTTCAGAGATCTGTAATGACAGCTGAGTTTCTTGAAGGTTTCCTCTACCTATACCTATACCACTTTTTGCTTTTAAGGTATAAAATACCTTTCATCTGTACCTCAGCTTGGTTTAGAGGCCCCAAAACCTGAGGTGCTGGACCGTGTCCAGAGAAGGGCAACGAAGCTGGTGAGGGGCCTGGAGCACAAGTCTGATAAGGAGCGGCTGAGGGAACTGGGGTTGTTTAGCCTGGAGAAAAGGAGGCTGAGGGGAGACCTTATCGCTCTCTACAACTACCTGAAAGGAGGTTGTAGTGAGGTGGGTGCTGGTCTCTTCTATCAAGTAACTAGTGATAGGATGGGAGGAAATGGCCTCAAGTTGTGGCAGGGGAGGTTTAGATTGGATATTAGGAAAAATTTCTTTATTGAAAGGGTTGTGAGGCATTGGAACAGGCTGCCCAGGGAAGTGCCCAAAGTCATCATCCCTGGAGGTATTCAAAAAGCATGTAGACAAGGCACTTCAGGACATGGTTTAGTGGGCATGGTTGATGGTTGGACTTTATGATCTTAAAGGTCTTTTCCAACCTAAATGATTCTATGAAAACTGTATATTCTAACAGCGTCTGATTCATGGTCACATTCAAAGTCCATAGCAGAACTGATCCAGGATCTCCTAGATCCCAGTACAATGTCTCAATGACAAACCCATCCTTTACTCCTTTCAATGAAAAATAACCAAAACCCCAAATTGTCACGTCGGAGTTTCTTGCATCTCAAGTGGGTTTTACATAGGGACAATGACTAGTGCTACCACCAGTACCATCCTGTCACATTGCCTGTAATCATGCTACTTTAGGAAATTGCACTGGCAGGAAAAAAGAAATCATCCTGCTGCCAGAAGCAGATTAATGAAGCAAGTTCTCTAGAGTACTGAAAATCCAGCTGTCTTGAGGAAATTCACTCTCAAACTGAACCACAGACCTCAAGGAAGACTGCCATCCTCTGGGCTCAGCATCAGCAGGGACACAAACACATTGTAATAAGCACAACTATTTTTCTCACGGAAAATACTGAAGAAAGAAGTGGTAATCACAAAGGATTATAGCAATTCAAATGCTGACTTCTTGTGTCACACATCACTCCTTCCCATAGCAGGTTACACTTCCTAATTATAAACAAAATGGAGACGACAGTACACACATGCTCTTCTGACCAGCCCCACTCTCTCCTACATAAATTATTTGGGGAAAAAGTTTCCCTTTCAAATACATAAAAGAAATTGCAAAATGCATCTTCAAGAGAAGGCAACTGGTATCTGCAGTACAAATCTGCTCACAGCCCTCAAAACTGCTATTCATCAAGTCTCTGGTAACTGGTTTTCACCTTCACAGATTTGTTCAGTGACTCTACTTTGCATTTCTTTAATGTTTCTTTCAGGAGAGGTTTTTAGAAGCACCTGGAATATGTCAGATTTGGAGAAAAAAGTGACTGTTTTAATTCTTCAGTTTGTAAGCAAAGTCCTAGATTCATATAAAACATGCTTGCAAAGGACATCTATCAATTCAGGAGATTAGCAAAGCTTGTTTACAGAAAACCTGCAAAGATCAAAATCACAGAAAAACAAATCTTTGCCTGTGTTGTCATGAGTACAAAAAAAAAAAAAAAGAAGAAAATGTTTTTCAAAATCCAATTTCTTGCCATTTCAGATGATCAGTAATTCGGTAATTTTCTGAATTCTCTTCACAATGGAAGTAGTTAAAAGTTTCCCTTTGTTTGTGTTTGCATTTGCTCAGCATCCCTGTGTGTAGGTTCCAAACCTTAAGGGATTTTATTTATGTTACAGCAGTGCTTCAAGGCTGCCCTCCACTGCGCTAGACGCTGTGTGTGTTTAGCATAATATAAAGCTAAGTCCTGAAGATCTCCTATCAATTAACAGAGACAGTAGGACAGGGCTGAACTGTACAAGCAGAGTAATTGGGAAGATTAGCAGAACTGCACACTGTAAAGCTCCGTATGCTATGTATTTAAAAAAAAAAGAAATTACCTCTGCATTTTATTGTTGTTGATTTTTTTTTTTTTTTAATGGTGGTTTAGTTTTTTTGGTACTAGCCTAAGAATTGAGAAATCTGAATTCAAATTCCGGCTCTGCAACAGACTGCTTCCACTGTGACCTCAGGAAAGTAAGGGGTTTTTTGTTCCTTCACTCCCTATGTGTAAAAAATGGAAAAGGTAATATTTCCAAACCTCGCAGAGGCATCATCCATCAAAGCATTTAGCTAGGCTGCAAAGGGCCCATCTTTGTATACTCCTCCCTCTCTCCTTTACTGTAGTACATAACAGAAAGATGTTAGTTTCTGAAAACATTTCCCCTGCCCTCCATCTACATTTGGAAGCTAGAAGACAGCATCGCTTAATAAGTTTACACTTATCTCTTTATCCTTTGCCTTTTGACCATAACTTACCAGGTTCCCAGATACAATTCTGGTGGCAATTAAAGCAAATTGCAGCACACGACTTCAAATTATTGTTGATAAAAATTTGGCATCTCACCTGCCACATGTAGGGATAAATACCTACCCACGAGTAAGCTGCAGCTATGTTAAAAGGAGCTTCAAATAACAAGATAGGAAATTCAGCAGGAACTATTATTAGCTCCTGTTTATACTGTCATTTTTCTTATCAGTAGGAGATTATTTATAAAGAGCCCAACCCAAGTGCTTCTTGTTTATCTTATTACAGACACTATTAAAAAAGTTTCTATAAAAAGCAACTCCTGTATTTAGGACCAGCACTAATAAGTGTTATGCTAGGTTTTTGCTTATCATTCATTGTTTTATTTTTCAAGTCAACATTTAATACTCTGTTACTATTTTCCAATCTGCCATCTTCTCTTGGTACACAAGGCAGCCCTGTAGAATGTCTTCCAGGTTTAATTTTCCCTGTCAGATTCATTATCTAAATGACTTAAAAGTTTCTAGTCATTTTATAAAGACCAAGAGAGCCTAAAAAATTGTTCTACTGCACCATCTGACTTTAACCTTCAGCTCCGTGTTCCTCTCTCACGTATTCTCCCTCTCCATCACTTCCCATACCCTTGCACTGCAGCACAGGAAAAACAAAAGGAAAAGCCGTTTACTGTTGCAGAGTCTGTAAATACAAGGCTGCTCCATGTGCTTTGTAGGACTGTGGCTGATGCATTTATAGAATACACATTCCTACATTTGCACTATTAGAATTGAGAAAAAGGAGAAAGACATTTTTTATTTAAATGCTAAGTGGCTTGAAGAATTAGCTAAATAAGGTAAAATGGAAGTTTCAAGGGGCAGAAGTTGCCGTAGAGGTTCCCGCACCAAGGACAGAGCACGACAAGATACAGAATGGGGACAAATATGGTCATAAGCACAGAGGAAACATTACACTCTCTCATGAGCTAATCCCAAGACCTGCAATTTGAAGACATGCAAATACATTGTTTTAGCTAAAGTTCATCACTTTTATGTGCAATTTGGCCAACTTCAAACCCAGCCCTAATTAAGAGAAGGAAGCAAAGTTTTAGGTTCTAAGCTAAAGGTCTAATATCACTGTTCAGATGCACTATTACTCCTTTCCCCTCTCCATGCCATTCTCCCCTCCCATTACATACATACACAAACACTTAGAGTAGTAAAGAAATTAGTAAGAGATTGAAGGGAGAAAGTTGACAGCATGGGTAGCCAAGCCAAACAACTCTCCTTCTGGACAGAGCCAGCCATAAATTTTTCATTTCTTTCTTGCCTCTTGTTGCAGGGCAGAAGAGATGAACCCTAAAAGCTAAGGCCACGCTATTCTGCATTTATCTCAAGTATTAAACAAAGGACGTCCCAGCTGATGCAGGGTGGTAGCCAGTGGATAGGCAAGTCAAATATGCCCAACATCTGCCCTACTGCCTCCAGAAACAGCTTGCTATCTTTGTACTACAACGAAAGATGATGGAGGCTGTAAGCTCACCAGCCTCTGTGGGGTGCTGATCTGTTCTTGCAGAATTGCCACCTTTCGCACTCTTTCACAGCCTCTTCATTGGCCAGAATAGGCTGCCACCCTGATGTGCAACAAAATGAAGAGGACCCTGAGACACGGTTCACTGGAGGCTGAACAGCATTTTGGAAAGGTATCATTTCACTCTTATGGTCCCCCTCTATGCCACTTACTACTGACCACTCTTTGGATTTTATTTATCTATTTTCCTTGTTTACTGAATTATTTACAGAACAGCTTTACCAGTAAGACTAAGTCTGTAAATGCTGAGATGATGCCATTTGGGATCATACATTCCGTGAAGCATTACCTCTGCCTATACAAACTGCTTTGTTAATGAACCAAAAGTAGTTTCCAGGCCTTCCTTGGGAGCCTGTTTCACTGCTGAATGGGAAGGGATGCTGGATTCTTCTGAAGAATACACAAGTCAACTAGCACTCGTCAGGCCTAAGACAACTCTGGAAGTGAGAGCCCTAGGACACATGCTTTCGGCTCTGGATCTCCATCCCGAGCTATTTTCAGTCACTCTTCACCATACCGTGCTTCTGAAAGGAAGCTGATGTTTTTCCCTGGTAGTGTTGAGGACACTCTTTAATCTGGTCCCTTCAAACATCTCTTTGAGATTTACTATTTCTTTCAGATAAGCCATAACTACATACTTAATAGTGGCACATAAGTACTACACATCTGCTTAAACAAGGCTATGGATTATATTTAAAATCAATCAGCTCCTGTAGACCTTCCCACCAAGCATATGGAGGATACACAGTTCAGCTGCAAAGAGACTGGTGCATCACAGTGTAGCACAAGCCTTGCAGCTATCTCTGCTTGAGAAACCGCATCACGTGCAAAGTATCACTGTCTTTTCCTATTTGAAAGGTCCATGAAAACACCACTGGGTGAGCTTCAAAAGGACGTAGCCATTTAACCTTTAGATATACCTGCTTTCCCATTGATTTGGCTTGAAAACAAGGTAACAACACAGTGCCATTAGTTCAGTCTTCGTTCTGTCCCACTGACAGGCTAGAAAGAGATATCTAGTAACATTTTCTCTGATCACTGTGTGAGTACGTTCTGGATTCCCTGCCATATTACGCAGGAAGGTTGAGTGGGATGAGTGCAAAACTTAAGTCAACCTTTTATGAAGTGGATGGTGCCATTTACTTACAGGAGGAACAGCTGGCAAACAATGAAAGCTCCCAAAGGCTAAATGCCAACTTAATGACTTTTAACAACTGAAATCCAAAGCGAGTAGGTTGAGGATGTGCCGTGGTTTAAGCCCAGTCAGCAACTAAGGACCACACAGCTGCTCACTCACTTCCCCCCACCCCCAAAGTGGGATGGGGGAAAAAATCGGGAAAAGAAGTAAAACTCGTGGGTTGAGATAGGAAACAGTTTAATAGAACAGAAAAGAAGAAACTAATAAAGATAATGACAACATTAATAATAAAAGGATTGGAATATACAAGTGATGCAGAATGCAATTGCTCACCACCCCCCAACGATGCCCAGTTAGTCCCCGAGCGGCGATCCCCCCCCAGGCCAACCTCCCCCAGTTTATATATTAGACGTGATGTCACATGGTATGGAATATCCCGCTGGCCACTTTGGGTCAGCTGTCCTGGCTGTGTCCCCTCCCGACTTGTGTCCCTCCAGCCTTCTTGCTGGCTGGGCATGAGAAGCCGAAAATCCTTGACTTTAGACTAAACATTACTGAGCAACAACTGAAAACATCAGTGTGTTATCAACATTCTTCTCATACCAAACTCAAAAACATAGCACTGTACCAGCTACTAGGAAGACAATTAACTCCATCCCAGCTGAAACCAGGACAGGATGGAAGGAGCAAAATCATCAGGTGTGAAGAAACCGGTCTTGACTTTCCTACAGTCTGCCTGCAGGGGTATCAAGACATGCACTGAGACACCTAGCTAATTATAATTAGATCAGTTCCTTTTAGTGATACAGACTCTGTCTTAGATTTGGTGTGGTGATTCTGAATCAACAGCCCTGCATGCAGTAACGCCACTGACCAAAAATAAAATGCTGGCTTGTTTTGGGAAGACTCTTTTTCTGCAATTTTTTCCTCTTTGCCCAATTTCTATGGAAGGGGATGCTAGTTTTGACTTGCTGGTAGATGTGAAGGGTGCTATACAGAGGTTAATTCAGAGATGGGTTATTCCAGGTCTGCATTCAGGCAAGGTCTGCACAAAAGTAGGGGAGTGACCCACTAACTACCAAAACTTCAGAGTTCAAGTACAATTGAAGCAACTAGACTTAGCATTTAATTTTTTAAGTACTAGTGCTAACATCTGATAAGGCTAATAACATTCCTTAAGAGTTACACAAAATGTTAATCTCATGATTCTACAGATGAAATTGAAACCGGGGAAGGACAAGTAATTTTGCCCAGGATCACAGAGAGGAGTGGAGACGTGAAAGGAATTCCTGGCTCCATGGCTCAAGCAAACCATTTCTGCCTGCCTACCTCAACTGCTAGCATGTCTGCAAACCCAGACAGATGGGTTCTTATGAGATTTCAAATACTGGAAATATCATAAAAGAACAACTTCTCTCCTGCTCGTTTGGCTTTCCTAGTCATCAAGGAACCTTAAAAACGATCTATTTCAAGATCTATATTGAAGCTTGGTTAAAAAATGAGTAAGTGTTATAGGTATAACATGGGACTGAGCTATCTGTATTTTATCGTCAAGTCTTCATCCTAAGACACTGAGGTGCTGGAGCACGTTCAAAGAACAACGAAGCTGGTGAAGGGTCTAGAGCACAAGTCTTATGAGGAGCGGCTGAGGGAACCGGGGTTGTTTAGTCTGGAGAAAAGGAGGCTGAGGGGAGACCTTATCACTCTCTACAACTGCCTGAAAGGAGGTTGTAGCGATGTGGGGATCAGTCTCTCCTCCCAAGCAACAAGTGATAAGACAAGAGAAAACAGCCTGAAGTTGTGCCAGGGGAGGTTTAGATTGGATTTTAGGAAAAATTTTATCACCAAAAGGGTTGTTAAGCATTAGAACAGGCTGCCCAGGGAAGTGGTGGAGTCACCATCCCTGGAGGTATTTAAAAGACGTGTAGATGTGGTGCTTAGGGACATGGCTTAGTGGTGGACTTGGCAGTGCTAGGTTAATGCCTGGACTCGGATCTTAAAGGTCTTTTCCAACCTAAATGACGCTATGATTCTAGATATGCTACCAGCTATGCTGTTCCAGACAAGCAGCGTGAATCTGTAAAAGAGGACTAATAGCACCCCACTCCATGGAGGAGTAGCAAGACTTTGTTACTCTTCGTGTAAACCTCTGGAAACACACCCAAGGAAGAAGCAGTATCACTGCAGTCTGTTCACTTGTCACTTGAACGTGAAAGAGACAAAGCACAGGGCTGAGGGCAGAGAGAACTACTCCTCCTTCCAGGTAAAATCTGAGCTAGTATGGTCACCCCCTCAACCTCACATCTGATTTTTATTAATCGGGACTCAAAGGCAAATGATTGAAAAACTTCAAACTATCATAATCTGACTCCTGGATGTAGCGATACCACCTATAGCTGTGTCTCCTGACTATTCACATACATTTTATAATATAAATACATATTCTATCTCTCTCTCTCTCTCCATACATAGAGATGCGGATACACATCTATGCCACACTCAACAAACAATTTAAGAATTAAGGAAAACCGTTTTCGCTTTAAGATAAGAACTTTGGGCTTATTATAATGCTGTAAAATAAAATCTGCTAGCACAAGCCACAAAAAAAAGAAAAAAAGAAAAAGTGATTCACTGGGGAAGTTCCATGATGTGCGGGACAATGGGTCTTAAATCAAAGGCATACATTATCATGACTAAGCTGACAGATCTGCACTGCAATGCAGAAAGCCAAGCAGTATTCCAACATCTGCACCGTGCACAGATAGGCAGTTAGACACAGTTTCCCAAAATGAAGAAAGGACTCCCTTAGCTCTTACCTGTTACCTGCGCAACAACCGCTTGGGAAATTCTCCGATTGGCTAGGAAGGCTTTGATTTCCTCCTTTATCACACTGCTGTCCCTCCTATCAAAACAAAAAACAAAAGAACACACAAAAAGACGGACAGACCAAAGTGCACTTTGAAGATGCAAAATGGCTTTATTTCCTTTATTTAGGGGACAAGGACTGGGGAAGGCAGGCATTAAAATAGTCAAAGTGCCTCACTGGTGGACACTTCTTTTAACAAGTGTCACGTTTGATCAAAGTACCCTAGGAGGAGAATGGATGACTCATGTCCTATATAATTCATATTAGGTGCAGCACTGCCATATGGAATGTACAAAGTTTCATTACACAGGGATGAATAAATCTCTCATACCAGCATAAAAACCTCAGTCATAAAAATGAGGCACAAAAATAAAAAATAAAGGATAGCAGGGTCTGCATGGTTAGCTACACAAATGAATATACATACACAAGCCTCCTCCAACCTTTCAAGGAAAAGACCCAAAGAAGAAAAGATTCTGCAACCTCTATGCCCCCTACCCCTACTTCTTAGTCCACAGCTTGTACTGAATGAGCAAGTGCCAGTTTCTTAAAGCCTTTGTATGATTTTTACAAGGTGTGCAAAAATAGTTCTGAAGGGACTAAAACTGTGCTAAAAAGAAAATAATTTGGAGGTTGCATAGGGACTGTGATATGCAGCAAATTTCAATTGCAGTAAACACATACTTTTCCCTACTCTTCTTCCCTCCCTTCCTGAGAAGGGCAGACAGTTAAAACCAGACTTTATTAGGCTTTATTATTTGGCAATTTCCCTTCCCCTTCTCCCCTCCTGCCCCAGCAGCATTCAAGGCAGATTCAAGCTTGCAAATGTAAATGCAAAATAAATGCTATGTTGTGGGTTCATTTTTATTTCTGTACCCAACCCTCATCTTCCATATGCCTGCAAATAAAAGTAGTTTCAGTTTAAATAAGCACTAAAAACACTACCTGAGACTTACTGCATAGGAACCCAAACCTCAAAGGAACGATTAAACTTCAGCAATGGGAACTCCTGCATACTGCTATACTCACCACCTTCGGGCATTATTCCATCATCCTGCAGCCAACAGTAAATGAGGTTGATCAACCTTTCTTACTGCTCATCTCTAATCCTCGCCCCCAAAAGCCACACCTTTACCCTAAATCTCCAAACTACTGCAAACATATTTTCATCCTGGAGCTTATGGACCCCAGCTCTCTCATAGGTACTTCATAGATGTTGCAAATTTGGGGAAAAAAAAGACATTCCAACATTATGACCAGAATTGTTTTGAGACATTTGGCCTTTCCTCTTACTTCTTTTTGCCATCAAGCTCACTGACTCTGACTTTCATCCTCAGTGGTATAATCCCATCTTTTCATCTTTGCCATAATGCTGAAAAGGAAGCTGCTAAAAGTAAAGGAAGGTCAGTCTGGAAAAAAAACCCCAAACCAACCCACAACTGGCTCTCACTGAAGACTTCTGCTTCTTCTTTATTATTTGTGTTTTCCTATGCCAATCTGCAGACTGTGCAAATCTTAGAGGGTCAGCCTCTGCCACAAACTATAAACACTGCAGATCCCAGTGGAAAGCATTAACCAAGCAGATTCCCTACTCATCCTATATATGGAAGGAAATACCACTGGTATGAAGTAGTGGAGGAGGAGCCATGTGAACTGACACTCAGTCAGGAGTCTTCTGAGTAAGAGTAGGGTGGAAAATTAGTGCGCTAACATCAATTTCAATTTTTGGTACAGCATGGGAAGAAGTATTTTGACAGTAAAACAGACTGTGGGATACCCACACACAGCCAGAGGTTGTCTACGCAAGACTAAGAGGCAGGTGAGAGGTACTCAGATAGTGACCGTTAGGGAACTAGCTGGGGAACAGCTGTCTAAAGCAGTTCCTGCTTTCTTGATAATACTTATCACTACTACAGCAGTCCTCCAACACGCAGATTTCTTCTGAGGGACTTCTCACTCTGACTTTCCAAACTTTTTACAAAGACTTCTACTAACCTCATCAGTTCCTCCACTTTGTCATCAATGTCCAAGTCCTCTTCAGAAGCTTCAAAACTGTACGACCTTTGAGCCAAGCTGTTTGCAAGTGGGTAGCGGGTAGGTGACATCTTCCCGTTGAATGCAGACAACCTCTCGTTACTCTCCCTCCCGTTCTGATTAGTAGTGCAAGGCTGTGGGGAGGTGTCGTAACTGTTGCTTGGTGATGGGGACATCCCAGAATGCTGGGTCTGTGTTGAAGCTGTGGCTGTAGAGGAAGATGCTGGAACATTGTTGGTACTGTTGCTGTAGGAACCACCTCCGTAGCTAGACCTTCTTCCAAATTTGTCACTATGCTCTTGATCAAGACGATCCAAGGTTTCCAGCGCGTGGAGAATTTCATGTCTGGTCATTCCTGTACGTCTCAGGCGCTGAAGCAGGTCTATCTGCTCTATGGTAAATCTTGGTTCGTCTGTGTAGTGAGACATGGTTTCCAGCAGACTGAAAACAAGGTAAAATGTAAAAGTACTTCAGTTCATATGTCTCTGTAGTACACGGAAAGTACCTTACATGCAGTGAAGATCAATTCTGGTCCAAAACTTTAAGTCACACACATGACAGAGCTGACAGCCCAACAGTCCACCTCCAAACAAACTCAGCAGGCAACCTCCCATGAATGCTAGTCTCACCATGTAACCGAAGGGCTTATTTTCTTTGAAATACTTAAAGAGCACTTTTCTACTAGCATTCCCTACACCTTCTACAATAAACCTGCAGTTAGTACCCTTTTGCTTTTGATAAACCATTGCTACAGCGAGACAGTGGTTGCTCAGTAATTAAGGCTGCAACTTGATTTCAGACAAAATTTTGCCCATTTTAAGGATCCATGAGACAGAAGTCCCAGATTCCAAAACTGTTAGGTCAAGGCCAGAGGTTGAGTTTTTCTGGAGGAGTTTTAACCAGTTATGACATGAGATTTATGAATTTCAACTCTTTTGAATCTTAAATACAAAGAGTTCAAGTTGCCCTAACTTTTTGTTGCTACCTTGAAAAAAAGAAGATAAAAACACACCTAGCGGAAATTCTAGTGGCCTGTAGGACCAAAGTTGATTTGTCTGAAGTCCCATTTCTGAAGTTAGTAACTTTTGAACCTGGAATGTTGTCACAGATCGCCTGCCCTAACAAGGAAAGTGCAGCACATCCAATTACTACTGAGCTTTCATTTAAAGAAGTAAGTCTACAGCCTTTTCCCCTCCAAAGGCAGGCTTCTCATGTAACTCAATCATCATGGTGGCTCATCAAAAGCGTTTTCAACTCCTAAACTACCCAAGGTGCCAGAACAATGAACACGTATTTGCCACAAAGACCAGAAATGGAACTGAAAAATCACGATATGCTCTCTTAATCTCTTTTTCTTCCTAAGTCTCTTCACTACAGATCCAAATAGCATACAAATGACAAGATCACCTCCTTCAGAACTCAAGATCTTGAGAAGAAGGGATGGCAGATGGAGGGCAGACAGAACTTGGCAAAGAGATCAAGGCATTTTCCATCCTTCTTGTGAATCTTCTTATGAGTCCAAGGGTTTATTATAATTCCTGCATGAGAGCAGGGTGAAGAGATCACTCAAACTCCAGGAGACAGGACAGAGCTGAAGTACAATCCCTACAAGCGATAGCAGACAAACAGCAGCCTCAGGAAACTCAAGTAAGAATTCCAAGAACCCTATGAAAACCAAAAGAGGGATGATGGCTGTGATGATTATGCTAGACCTTCCAGAGACAGGGCTGCCTACTTGTCTCCACAAATTTTGAAGATTACTCCTCATTTCCATTTCTGCACTGGCACAGAGAAATACACAACAGGAGCCACAGAGCAACAAAACTTTTTGAATTGCTGCATTTAGTCTTTTTTTTTCAAATACATGAATCACAGTAAAGTAAACCAAGCCCACAGGTTTTGGGGGTGTAGCAAGGGAATCTCTTCAGGGGGGTAACATCTCACAACACAGACCTGACTAGGCAATGGGAACAGGTCTATCCTTGAGTCAGAGGGTATAGCCATGTCAATACTAGTAAATTAAATAGTGCCCAGGAATAGGCACCATAGCATCCACACAAAGTCATCTGCAGCATTACTAAATCATTGTAACTGGTGCAGTTTTGGTCCAGCACAACCAGTGCACTCCTGACCAATTTGCGGGCTTTTTTCAAGATTTTGCATGGAGCAGAAACCACAAACATTCTGTTTGGATGCAGCCACTCAGTCTCAAGGCTAAGAGTGTCTGGTACTATGTCAAGAACTAACGGGGTGCTTAGTACAGCTGTAGCTAGAGTGTAGCTGTACAGACATGGTGCTACAAAGCCAGGATGCACGAATCCACAAAAATGGCATTTGCAGCCTGGAAAATACAGAAATAAGAAGCAGCTCTTATCTTTGGCCTCATCAAGCAACTGTTGAGCCCCTTTCATTGTTTCAACAGTGTGCACGTGGGAGGAGGAAGCAGGACAATGCAAGGGGATGACTCCCATCCAAGAAAATGACTATGTGAGAAGACAAACTGACTACTACAGCCACATAAGTGCTTCAGTCCAACAGGAATGTGCTGTCCTTTGGACAATTGATTACTGAAAACGTACAAGCCATTTTAAATTTTAGAAGACAAGCACCCAGATTATTCTACTAAAAGGAGGGCACAGCAGCCAATGCAGCAGTAGACTGGCAACTGACTGGAATTGTAACAACTAAAATTTGGAAGTCGCATCTCAGACTGAGACATTCAGAGCTTGACAAGGAGCATTTGGAAACAGACATTGTGTTCTACGCTTGGCCTTTGTGTTGGGGGACGCAGGGCTGCTCAGTCCCTTCCTCCAACCTTTTTGAGAAGTGTCACACTGACTTACTGACTCACATCACAAACTGCTGTACAGCCTGAAAGCCCCCCATGTCAGGTCTGAGTAGCATGGTTTTCAAGTAGAAAATTGCTTCTTAAACATCTAGCCTTGAGGTGATTTTCACTAGATATGCCAGCTTGCCTTTCCTTAGAGATAAACCCATTTTTGGCATTTCTTACCTGTATTTCTAATGCCACCATTTGCTGGATCATTTATCTGTCAACACCAAGTTTCATGTGCTCAAGTACTTTGTTGAACTGGAGAATTTAATGAACCAGAACCTCCATCCAGAATTACCTCTACTCAAAATTCCTACTTTACTGACTCTTCAACATTTAATACTAGAACATACTTTAGATTATCTAGTTTAATCTCCCGTTTGTCACAGACCTAGAAACCCCAAGCTCTTGACCTTCTAGCCCTGTGAACCAAAAAACTTGCATCTGACAAAAGCATGACTTTCCAGATGGCTTCAAAAATGTCAAGCAACACAGAACTTACCGTCTCCTGCAGCAGTTTGTGGCCATGGCCAGTCATTCCCTTTAAAATTTGGGTGTGATTCCTAATTTGCCTGAATTGTCAGGGCTGAGCTTCTAGATCTGGGTTCTCAGGCCAAATTAATCTCCTCTGGAGAATTACACATAATCCTTTACTGAATCCTAAGTATCCTTTGGTGAATTACTAGTGAATTACACATAGTGAACTGCAGTGTTCTTAGATGCAAAAGAAATGGTCGAGCTTCTGTCGTACATAGCTCTATGTGGGAAAGTGATCTGGCCTCCAGTTTGTCCCACTTTGATGCAGTGGGGACCCGCTGTGCAGGTGCAGTAATTTCAATTGCACAGGGATGGAAGGGCTGCTGGACAAGGCGATCCTCTGTCGTAAGAATAAGATATTCAATGACTTCAACTTGTGTTCTACAGAGTCCTGTTAATCTGCGGGCTGCAGAAAGTAATCTAAGAGTAGCAAACCTACTGTCAAATTAAATCCATTATACTATGTTTAACACTATCACAGGAAAAATGTTGGNTAAAAAAAAAAAAAACAAAAAACCAAAACCAAAATCAATGATCTGTCTGTCTGCCCATGGAAAAACTTCTTCTAGTCCTCCAACCCTTTTAGACAACTTCTGTATAATTTTTCAGTGCTTAAGAAGATAAGAACACCAAAATCAGATACAGTATCTCACTGCTGGTCTCACTAATGTCACATACAGATCTAAAAACTGCCTTGCTTATACTTACATACACAGCATATATTGCATCTCACATACTTCTTTATTGGCCTTCTTGATTTTGAACTCCTATTCACATTTTCATGTGCTTTTCTACAAAACCATGAGATCTAGAAACAATTCTTCTGAGTGAGTTTTATGTATGGAAAACAACTGCAAGAACAGGGAATTTTCCATTAAATACCCAAAACAAATATTGCAAAATGTGGTATTATTGAACATGTTCCAACATTGCCAACTATCTACGACTTTTTAATGAATAACTACAGTAACGTTATTTAGAACTGTTATTCTAGCAGGGCTTCAGTTATTTTCCCTTTTTAAAATATTTTAATAAACTTACCCTGTTTAAAGATCAATTTACAAAGCGGTTAAGTAAACCAGCCATTTTAGAATCATCATAATTTCATTCACCTCATTAATTAATGGATATTCTCCACTACTTCATCCCCCCCCATATTGCTGTAAGAGCCTCTTATCCTCCAGAACTCCTCTGGCTAGCTATAATTCAATTTGCTTCCCCCCTCTTTTTCCTTGTGAAATACAATCAACTGCAAAAGTAAGAAGAAGTAAAATAAGATAGGGACAAGCAGAATGGTCGGGGGTGTGCAGGAGAAAATAAAGCTAGCGCATACTTTTCCTGAGAACAAAGACTGTGATTCGATTGCTGTGCTGTAGTCAAAACTTTGGCAAACTTTGCTGCCTGTGTAGCAAAATATCCTCAACATTAGCAGATCTTATCTTATAATCACATGCTTTAACCTCTGATCAGTTAGCAAAACTCTCACCAGTGACAATGGGCTGTCAAATTTCCTTGGAGAGATATCCAAAAAAGAGAGCCAACCAAGGCAAAATTGCCATGCATTCTTCGCCCTGAAATTCTGAAAGCAAGACCTCTGCAATGTACTAATTAAGCTCAAAACTAAAATTGACCAAGTTTTTAACAACTGAATCTGGCCCTTAAAATGAAACAAGTTTATTTAGATCCTGACAGAAAAAAAAGGTAGCTTAAAGTACCAAACTTATTTACATTTCTTACATTAAGGTGGCAGTCACACCCCAAGTAAGATGGACCGATTCCACTTACTGTCTCTCGGTATCTATAAAGCATTAAAATTTCACGTTTACCTTTCGTGGCTCATCCAAAAGGAACCTGAGGTACCTGAGTATCAGATTGAAGGTAGAAGCATAAGGAGCTATATAAAAAAAGAACTTATTTTCCCTCCCAAATGCACAGATATAAAATAACCAGCAGGTCTCAAGCAGCCGGATGCAGCATCACTCTTTTTCACCTGAACACCACTTTCTGAAGTGAAGGCTGTTTAAGGCTGTAATTGCTCTCAATACCATTGCTTTTCCTTGTCATACCACCAAGACTTATTTAGCCTCTTTTTTTATGAATTTCACCCTTTAGATATGGGACTCCCTCCCCACTTTGAAAGTACAGATCTTGAGTGGGGGTACGTGGCCAGACACAGAGGTGTTCTCCTCCCATATCTTCCTGCATCTCATAGAGAAAAGTAAGGAAAAACACAGCAAGGTTTTCTCACTTACTATCATAGCCCAGGCCCACACAGATACAAGAATAATTTACCTGATACTAACTTTCTAGATGATGGAACACAGCAGAATAATCCCATAAAAACAGCTATGAGCTAAGTCCATGTTCAATTGAACTTGCAGAAGTTCAAAGCAATTCAATTACCCGTTTGGGAATAAGGCCAGACATCAGCCTTAACACCTCTAACACTTGAGAAAATGGCTCTGGACTCTTTAATGATCACAAGAAATAATTTTTTCCACTCTTCTACCCACTGTACATGAGTAGGAAGTACTCTAGCATCACTGAAAAGATCCTCTTATGCAGAGGTCCTTCTCCAAATTTCCATTAAAATTCACTGCTTTATCTAATAAGCTCTGCAAAGCTCAAGACTTACAAAACCAGTTGCACTTTTTGATATAAGACCTCTATTTGATATAATCTGCATAATATGGATGTGGGCTAGAGCCAAAGTGTTCAGAACAGGATCCTAGGTTTGGTAATTGGTTTAAGAATGATTCTGATAAAGTCACATCAAGTGTGGCAAACAGGATGGAGAGATGCCAACTTCTACCCTTCATTGACATACGGCATATACTGCTGGTCCAGGGTAGGACCCTAACAGCACTACACTGTCCCATTAACAGTATCTCCAGAATTTGTAATCTAATCTTTTATAGCACCATCATTTTTTGCAACATAACACTCGCTTTCTTGGTGTCATTGAATGTCTTCCTTTAAATGGAAGAGCAAAATCACAAGGTAAAGTTGTGGCTTTTCAGCTGAAGTAGGTTATCCCGAAATACATAGCAAAAAGATTACCTTCTGCAACTAGTTAACTAAACAAGTGTTTTAACTATCACAGTCTTTCTCACAGCTTGAACTCCTTAGCCTGCTAGTTTTTTTCCTGTGTGTATGTGCATATAGTACTAGTGAGAACTGCTATCTGAACAACTGTGGAGATGGATATCCTCCAGCTATTAAAAACATAGCAGAGAGAGCAGCTGCGCTGGCTTTGCATGCCCAGTCCCCAGACCATGCAAAAGTGTAAGGATGCTTGTTCAGTACGACTGGGCTGCTACGTTTCCTTTCTACGTGAGGTCTCTGGTCTAGACAGCAAGCAAAAATGGGTATTAAGGATGGCATTGCTATTTCCAAAGGCAATATAACTTGCTTATCAACCAGCCTGATACACAACAACCTAATTCACATGAACTACCACTCCGGATGCTTTCTATCAGAACCAGTAACTACAAAGAAACTCTACTTCCAGCTGCTCAGTCTGTTAATTTTTTAACCACTCTTTGTATTACGCAAGCTTGTTTCTCTCTCCATACATCTTTATGAGATCCAAGGACCCAAGTGAAGTTTCATTCACTCCTCCTTCCTTTTCTACATCTCACCTACCGTTACCCATCCCAAAGGATGCACCTGGTTCTTACAAGATGCTCAAGAGAGGGACTTCCATTCTGAGCCATAGCTGTTCCACAAACAGAACAGTTGACATCTGTCACAAAGTAAACAGCGTACACCATGCATGCACATTTAGTGGCAAAGACTGTGACCCATCAAGTGCAGTTCTAAGGCACTGTTGGAACAACATTGGGACATCTAGGGCATAACACTATCTAGTCTTCTGAAATTCAAGCTTTGGCCTTTTCTGTTCTTACTGAACAAGTGCATCTCCTTTTATTCACAGCCAAATTAAATATTTCAGAAACGCCCCAAGCTTTGCACCATATTAAGCAAAGCTGCCTTCAAAACAGTAGTTGATGCTATGAATTCTGGGGCGTAACAGAGGATTAAGGATCTGACTCATCTGAGCCAACACTTATGCTCATCATTTGCAACTCCAGTATTTTCAGTGGAGTTGTACCAGTTTTCAAGAGAGAAAAAAATCAGGCCTTAAGTGCTCATCATGTCAACGAACACAGAGCCATCCTTATCCATACGTTAGCATAATTATCTCCTGCAGTTGCATCTCTTAGTTCTGATTTTCAAAGAGGACTCTACTCCCATTCATCCTGATTCACAAACAAAATGTAATGCTTGTAATGACTGCTCTCATCGCAGAGAAACGAAAGCCTCACATTGCAGCAAGGAGTGAAATCAGACTACAAGCTGATCTATCGAGGTTAAACGTCACCGGTTCTGTTTATGAATGCAAAACA
>VYZV01035745.1:0-43740 GCA_013401275.1 Pandion haliaetus | reverse complement strand
AACACTGCCTTATGAATGCAGAACACTGCCATACGCTTTCGATCAAAATGGTGACAATTAATAAGAGCAGCCTGAAACTTCTGAAAATAAATCCAACGTAATCAAATACTCACCGCTACACAAATTATAGAAGGCAAGCTGAGAGCAGAATATCAACATATCATTTCTTCAGGAGGCTTCAAGTTTCTCAGCTAGTTAAAGAGCCCCAAACCCAGATTCACTACTTCTACATAAGCTGTTTTTTCACTCAATCTTTGAAATTCTTCACTGCCGATAAAGTATTTTTTACTGGATGCTGGCACACTGGCAGCAAGCAAACCCTTGCAGTTTTGCCACTGATTCCACTTGGGTGAGTAACTTGCTCTGCTTTATAGTATCCGCTTTACCTCTTTGGGAAAGAGAGAGAGAACTTGAGATCGATCTTACAAGGCAAAAAT
This sequence comes from Pandion haliaetus, assembly GCA_013401275.1. NCBI lineage: Eukaryota > Metazoa > Chordata > Aves > Accipitriformes > Pandionidae > Pandion > Pandion haliaetus. The sequence continues at coordinate 43,303 of VYZV01035745.1, read as the reverse complement.
ATAATATAAATGCCAATTATTATCATAATCCAAGTCTTACAACAGGGACTGACCTCTGACTAAGCACAGGGCTGGGAGCCAGATACTTCTGAATTCTACTCAAGGCACAGACTGATTCACACTGACACCTTATCTGTCTAACCCTAACCTTCCCTACTTCTAAAATCTGGGTTTCCTACTATTGTTGCAATTCTACAGTAACGAGGCAGGAATTCAAACTTTGAGGCTGGATTCAAGGGCAGAAGGAGGGGTCAGAAGGACTAACAAACAGAGAGAAAAAGCTGTAGTGGCAGCTGAGTGCTGAACCAGGGCCGAAAGCCCAAACCTGTGCCAAAAGCAAAGGAGGAGCTCTTGGATTTGGGAACCAAAGACTAGGCTTTGGATGTATAAGCTCTGTAACAGAATCAGGGCAGGACTTGTGCGCTTGAGTTACACAGCTGAGCAAATCTCACCAACACATCGAAATAGTGACTTTAACCCACATAAACAGTCATTGTGGCAGTAAAACTGAGAGATGGCCTAACCTAGACACCAGACTGGCAAGTCACATACTTCCAGCTGCTAAGGTTACAGGTGTAGGTATACTGTTGTCTTCTGCCTCTTCCAGTTCACTTCAGAATTTGACCAATCCTTTATTAAAATCCAGACAGAATCTCAGAATTCTTCTCTATTCATTCTGCTAGCTGGAGTACCCAAATACTTGAAACACATCTTTCTATAGAATATCCCTGTGAGGCAGGGAAGTAAAACTATGCCAATTTTTGAGACCAAGAGCTCACAGAAACAGGCCAGCCTTCAGACAAGTCAAAACAACTTGTTCAAAGTCACACAGGCATTCTGCAAGAAGGCAGACCAAGTACCTGGCCAAACTTTTGAGTGTTTTCTCACCACACATACAGCCATCCTACAGGGTCCATCTATAGCATCAGATATGACAAGGTGTAGGACAAGCTTCAAGGAATGCCATCACCAGGATTTCTACCACCTCACTTCCACACATAAAGAAAAAGAGACATTCTGAAGTATTTCAGGCACCTTTGTTCTTCCTCAGGACCTATCACCAGCAGTAACAATCAACACACTCTCTTAAAGAGAAATTTTTTACTTCAGAAAACTAAAATCCAAACCCAGCAAATAACTGAAATTTAGGTACCCCTAGTTTTGTGCTTAACTACAAAGCAAATTTTTTTCTGCTAGAAAACAGTTTGCAAGTGTAGTTTTACAGGCACACTCTTAGTGAAGACAGAGATGATACTTGGAGAACAACTCAGAAACAGATAACAGTGACTCCTTGAAGAACATAATTCACAATGGCAAAAACATGGGCTTTTGGCCACAGTTGCATCCATATTAGAGTTTTATTTTATTTAAAAGCATTTCAAAAAGAAACACACATCCTAATTAATGCTCTTAAAGCAACAAACATCTCTTTGTGTAGCCCAGACCTGAACTCGGGAAACTTCCTCTTGTATGACATAGAGAAGACCCAGTCTATATTCTCAGGTCAAGTCCAAATCTTTCTGTGTCCTGCTCAGAGCACCTACAGATGCAAGTCCTGCGGCTGCAGATGCATGAGACAGGGTGAACTGACCTACAACCTGTTCTTCTGCCCTTCTGCATAGCTCCAGGACTTGGTGGAAATCGCCACAGACAAGTTCAGTTCACTAACCCAGCAGGAAAATCTATCAATCAACAAACCAACGCACCCACAGCCAGTTTCTGCCTGGGTTAGCAAGCTGAATTAGCTTAGAGAAGGCTCTGATGATAGCTATTACCAACTCAACAGATGGGGACAAACCAATTTGGCCAAAAGCAGAAGTAGGCATAAGAGGCACACATGAAACAAGATTTCTTTTAGGCCCCTTTCAGAGTGGCTTAGCTGCCTGTGAAATCCTGAATTAATTCATCTGGTTTGTCTTAAAGTAAAACTAAGGGCTCAGACAAGACATTGTTTCAGTTAAGGAAGCTTAAAATGCCAACTGAACATTTGTTCAGCCACCAACTATTTACACGATACCTTGTCACTGAAGAGAGGAAGAGCAAATTAGCTGAGTCCTCTTTCACCCAGGTTTAATTAACGTGGTTTGTGTCACATTTCAAGGTAGCTGGACAGTTAACACAGCTCAGCCGTGTGGTGACTTTCTAAGCCACTGTGACTCCACCGTCTGTTCTTCAGTGTGTGCTGACTTTGGTATCGTTCACTTACTTGTTCCTTTCTTTCTCTTGTTTTTCCGAAATGATGACAAGGCTTCAATCTAGTTCTTTTTCATCTGCATTACTCATACTTATCTTCTTTCCGCTCAGCAGGCTTTTACTCACTCCCAAGACAGTTCTGTCATTGTTGGCAGTTAGATTCATAAGCACTAGCCTGATAATTCAGGTAAACTTTTAAGTGATGATGTTGAAACTGTCTAATTCTATCGGAAATCATATTTTGAGAGATAGTTTGAAACATGCAACAGAAATACTGATGGTCATATCTCACTATTAACACATATTAATTAATCAATACCACCGAGAGCCTGTGAAGTACAAGTAATTACTCCCATTTTATTTATGGAAAACCCAACAGAGATACAATGGCATTGGCTACAAAAGACCTTAGTTTCAGATAAATGACTAATTCTTGTGAGACCAGAATCAAGAGTCTTGTGTTCACACCATGCTTCAAATTCCTCTCAAGTACTGACTCTCACCCAGCTGTGGATAAAAATTAAGTAGGTGAAATGGTAACTGCAGCCAGCTGCCTACTTTTCTGTGTTGAGAGAGGATGCTGCCCCACGGTAGGAGTAACCAAACTACTCTCTAACCATGGTAGTTTTAAGACTGTTCAATTTTAATCTTATTCAGTATTTAAGTTAAAACTTTTTTTTTTTAAAAGACTCTGTTTTCCTCTTTCCCATTTTTCTCTGTCCCCTTCTGAAACCACAATGCCCACTTACCCTTTTTAAAAGATATCTATGGTTTAATCTGGAAACTTTATGCCTAAATGGGTCATCTTGGCCCATTTCATCTAATTTAATACTCTCTAATTCCCTCCAAATAGGTTCACCCCAGCATTCACTCAGTCAAAAATTATCCACCTATACTTACATTGCATTCTCGATGACCATATTAACTGCACATACTGGACTAAATCGAAAAAGCTGCTACTTCTCTGATGGAGGGTGGCAGCTGATTAACAGGGCACATCAATGTGCGACAATGATTCCAGAAAGCAAGAGAACAACACAATATCCAACTGCAAAGGGGCAGAACATGACTGAAATCTAGCTAAAGCACAGGAAATTCAATCTATGTAATTCAAAGTTTGGAAATTTATGTTAAAAGTTAAAGCTGACAGACTGTCCTTGTGCTCATACAAAGCACAGAGGAGCTCTAAGATCACTCTGCAAACTCTGAATTACCAGTATAATAAAGATGCACAGGGCAGTGCGGCCTTACCTCCAGACTTCTTTCCTGCTGTGAACTAGATCTTTACAATTTCAAGAGGTGATTTTAATACTGAAATCCAACATATTTCCAGCTACAAGAAAGAAAAGGAGGTGGCTCAGGGGACTGGCAACAAAGTAGGAAACCACTAGTTTTGAATAGAAGACTAGGCCACCAGCAATAGAAAACAACTAATTAATTAATGGTTGTATCAAGAAGTCTTTTTGAAGTACGCTGGTAGTTTAGTTTCCAACACGAAACACCTGGCAGTCGTCACTTTTTCCTGTGAATCCCTCTACAGAAGTCTGTGACTGCACTGCCACTTACACTATGAATGTCCATGTGCTAGATGAATAATCTTCATCCTTGAAATAATCCATCTGGGAAAATTTGACTGCACTCACAGCAGCCCAGTTTCCTGCTACCTATTCTGCAGGCAGGATTTCTCTTTCCAACTCAGTCTGACAGCAGGTACAATCAGAAGTCAAGGGGTCAAAGTATCTCAAGAGTCTGCCAGTGGACAAGCATTTGGTCATGCCTATAAAAGAGGTATGGGGAACAGTGATACAGAACTGGCCAGCAGAGATACGGATGACAGCACAGTACAGGTCAAGCCTTTCCTTTCAGCCTGACAAGCTTCAAACTTTGAATTCATTTGCTTATTTATTGAAGAAACAGCATGGATACCAATTACATTCAAGATTCATGACAGAAATCATTTAAAAGAACAAATAGGCTCAAATTCAAGGATGAGATTCAGACAACTTCAATTCATACTGGGAATCAAGACACAGCAGTGGTTGCTTAGAGCAACACATCCAATTCCAATCTTAGGTTAGGTGCCCTAGGTTTTCTGCCTTCGCTATATAACACTACATTAATGGTGCACTCATCCCCTTTCACCAAGTCTGTAGTGGTGCTCTCTTGTACAGCTCTGGTATCCCTCTAGTATGTTTAGTAGATGTATGGAGATCTCTCTTTTAACACTACCTTTCCTCTGATCAAGGCTGAGTTTCTAAGAACTGCATGATTTTCCTTCTCTTCCAGTGACAGAAAAGTAGTAGAAATAATGTATCAGCCAGACCAAATGAGGAATTAAATGCTACTGTTCCCTGGTTTAAATGTCTAGCAAACACCAAACCAGTGGAACTCTTCAATTTAGCCAGCTGCTGATAATCATTGTAACCATTTCTCTGCTCTTTTTAGACAAATTAACAGAAAAAAACCTCCACCAAACAACTCTTAAATTTTGTGGGTTTTTTTAGCTTGTACTTACACTACTGGAAAAGTTCTGAGCATACTTTACATGGGGAAGGGACGTTATAAAGCCTCTTGAGGGTCTTCAGTGTTATTCACCATTCTGTAAGACACAAAATATACAAAAATGTTGAGAGATTTCTGTGAAAGGGAAATACGTTCTGACTTCTTGTTATCTCTTGTACAATTATAGAACCGGCTTACAGAGGACAACCTTACAGCAGTTTCACCAGGCAGTAGGACCAAATCACTTCTTGTTAGAAGAAAAAACCCAACAAGGACAGGCCCCTTCAGGATCCTTCTCAATCACCCAATCCATCCCTCTGCTGAAAGGCAGTAGAATGTATACCAATCACTAAATACAACCATGGTTAAGAAGAATGCTCCCTGGAACCACTGAATTTTCTTATATAATCTTTCAATTTTTATTTTTTAAATGGATCATTAAAGCTTCACCCTCTTTCTTGCCTTTGCCATCAGCGAGAGCTTTGACATGGTTTACAATGGACCCATAGTCTTAAAGTCTGGTAAATAATCTTTTACATCCAAACAGCCTATGTATTATAACGACTCAAGTTATAAATGGATACTTGAAGATCTAAACAAGGCCAACCAGCTGAGTATTCTAAGCTGTGCACGCCCATAGGTTAAAAACTGGCAATGTTCAATCACATTACTGTGGATAATCTGTAACTAATCCAGACCCATATATAATCACAGACATATACTTAAATGCACATGGTAGATTCCTAAGGAGAAACCTGATGTCTGGTAGTGTAATCAGTCCAGAGACAAAAATTTAAATTACAATTGATTTCTTTTGGCCACAAGTAAATTAATCTATGCAATCATTTAGCCTTATGACAGTTACCTACCCTTTTAACTCACAAAAGCTATTAAAAGGATTATTTGGCTAACATCCGCAAAGAACTTAGAAGACAAGGTACTATGTTCTGAAAAGGAATGACCTAATAGAATTTTCTTTAGCTATCACCGCTGATGTCTTTCTCCACAAACTAACATGGACTGAAAGTGCTTCGAAAGTCAAACTATTAACCAACGGGAAAGAGAAAGGCAGGATATTATATCCAGGCAGGTGCAGAAAGAACTAGAGAGAATATTTACTCTCCAGGCTATGGGCGTATGTGAGCTGGAATAGAAAACGAGTGGGTAGAGTAGCACAGGGGTTTGCACAAGATGATTTATTCTTTATTCTGCTCCATAAAGAGACGTCTGTAATATCAGCAACCAAGCCTTGTGGATGGACACATCTTGGCTATTCTCAGTGGTTAAGAGTGGTCCAGATGCTACAGCATGACTCTTCCTCTATCACACCTGCTGTAGGCTTTGAGGAAGAACCGCGCCTATTCCAGATGGAGTCCACTGGGCATACACAGACTATACCATTGTTTATGTGGCTTTTTTCTTTTTTTCCTTCGTGAAAGAAACTTTGGAACTCTCAGGGCAAAAGGCTGGGCTGAATGAGCTTTTCCAGAAGTAGCAGCAGTCAGCTTCTGGCCACCAACTTTCTCATGGGTTTTAAGCCTGCCACCGCATGACTGCTCCCACCCAGATGTGGCAAAGGAAAGCGCTGGGTGTTTTCAGGGAGGGAACTGCTGAGAGCTGGCTGCTGCCATTTCCAAAACGATTCATTTGGCCCACATTTAGGTCTCAAGTTGCTTGCTTCCTCTCCAGGAAAGGTCACAGACAAGATGAGTGGCCCCAGCAGACTCAGAGGTCATGTACTGTGGCCTGGGAGAGAAACTGTGACACCAAAGTACTGATGGATGGAAAAGACAAACACACAGGTCCCTCAGTCAGCCACTCCAAACCTTTTAAAGATAGTTCTACACCAAAACACTTCTCTGTTAAATCTCTTAACTGCATTTAAAACATATTCCCTGAAGCAGTCACAAAAAATATGAGATCATGCTGTTGACTTATTGCCAAATTTTGAGTTTAATACAGAGAGCTGTTTTGTTTTCCAAAGAGGAACAAATTAGACTTAAATATATACAAACTTTCTGAAGGTCAGAATGGGTAATGATAGAGAACTGGATTCCTCAGAGAAAGATTTGCTTCCAGGGTGAGGAGTGTGGAAGAAGCAAAGAACAAAACCCACAAAGGAAACAAAAGATCACCTTCCATCATCATGAAACACAGTATTAAAACTGGAACAGGAGGAGATGAGACAGAGAGACAAAGAAAAGGCTGCAGTAACTCAGGTGTGAGAGACAAAGGCAGGACAATGATATTAGTGATACTAATGGAAGAGAAACAAAAATGGTACAGACCTCAGATGTTATAAATGAAGAGCCGTTAGGATCTAGACCAAATTTGGGATGTGAACAGAGGAGGAAGAAGGAACTTTTCCAAGAGACTCCAGATCTGTGAGCGCAGACAGGGGATGATAGCATTTCGGCAGAAATAAAGAGGAGAGAGTTCATGAGAAATTAAGAGAAATTCTCCATTTTTGCTATGTTAAAGGTTGAGGCAGCAGTATTACAGTCTGAATACAAGCACAAACTGTCACAGACAGAGCTGAGAGGTAAGGTAGGTCAGGGAAACCTCAGGTCTGCCTTGGTAGCTGGACTTGTGAAAGCAAATGCAGCTACACAGAAAGGAGAGGAAGCTAGTGCTTCCTACGTCTGATGCCAGAACAGAACGGCTGCTATTGAAAAGGGTTACAAATAGTCTTTGACTCAATGTTGGTCTAAAGTTCAGTGGCACAGAAATACCTTCCCTGCCCCCATACACATGTAAAGGTTGCTTAAATGTTTTTGTAATTTAAGGGCACATCAGATGGGAAACAAGCAACCCCTCACCTATAATTTTAGACAAAAAAATTCAACCCAAACCAGCATAACTTCCGTCACCAACAAATCACGATTCTGAAATCATGAATCAATATCCCTTTTTACCTCAGTCTCCTTTTAGCATAAACCGAAGCACCAAACCAGGTTTGATCACAGCAGCAAAGGCAGGTGTCACCACTATCTACAGTTGATATGCAAGTAAGAACTCACAAACCTTTGCCCTTTTCGCATTATTCATTCAATAAATTATCTGCTATCACAGGGAAAATACTACTAGCTCCCCTTCCTATTTCTGGTGCAGACAATAAAAAAATTTCAGTATTAGTATGGAAATCATGGCCACAGTTGTAGAATCAGTGGTAATGAACAATCTTGTCCCCAGCTTAAGTTGCTATAAAGGCAGCTTAAATTTACAATGGATGAGTCTTCATGGCAATCTGTTTTTCAGATATTAAAAATCTCATTTTCTCGGTGCCAAGGACAAGTGGAAGTGTGAAGCACTGGAGTATCAACTCTGCATTTGTCTCACTTGACATGAAATCATTCTCATTTTAGTTCAGATTTTTAATACATTCTTGGGATCCACTTCAGTCTTCTTCATTTCTCACTGTATGTAATTAAATGTTTTGAAGTATAGTTCACCCTGATCCACAACACCCTGCAGAAGCAAGGAGGAAGTAACTTGGTAAAGATGAGGCTGGTATCACTTATTTGGAAGAGAAATTAATTTTCCCTTTTAATTTCTGAGTGAGTCACATCGTAAAAAAAACCAACGCCATTATTTTGTATTTCACCAATACCTTCCTTGGTAAGTTCTTAAAAAGAGCTTTACAAATAACAGATTAAAAGCTTTTGTCCTTGGGAAAGAGAAACATCTCCATTTTGTCAAAAGCAAAACAAGAGCAGAGGGGCTAAATTCTTGGCTTAAGGATAGTACATAGGCTAGTATCAGTGGTTGAACATGGTATCTCCTGAGGACATAGGCCCCACTACTACAATAGGACTATTCCCGTACCAGCTATTGAAATGCAGAACCACCACGTTACAGCTTGCTGCTGATAAACCTGGTGCATTGGATGGTGAAGAAATTCAGCCCTGAGAATGAAGTTCTACCACTGCTGAATTTGCAATAAAGGCAGATTCCCCACCCCATGCATAATTACAAACCAATCCTCTCCTAGAAGTCACAGAAAATTTCAAAATTTAAGTCTTTTACTCAATGTACAGCTTAAGGTCTGTAGGAATCATCAGGTCTTCTGGCTGGACTCTGTGCACACGTGTGCGCATGTGTGCACGTCTATAAACAAGGCCTGTTACATTTCATCCACTTCACCTTCTCTACATTAAGGCCAGTGTAAAAGTAAAACAAACCTGTTACCTGGCTTAACTTAAGTCCAGAAGACGTCTGGCCTCAAAACCACCAAGAGACCAAGGATCCATCCATTCTAGTTCATTCCAGTGGTTAATTACCCTCTCCATTACAAATGTGTGCTTGATTTCTACTTTGAATCTGTCTGGCTTCAGATTCCAGACAGTAGCTCCTGTTAAGCTTTCCTTTGGCAGCTTGGAGTCCTTTATTCTTGGGAGATATTCAGACAAGGCTGTTGTTTACCCAGTGCTTTTAAAACTCCAGATACTGCGTTTGTATCAAAACTTAAAGATTAATTCATCTGGGTGCACGCACAGAAGTAGGACTAGTGTCCAAAATACTAAAGCTAATCTAGGACTCTCTAGCCCATTTTCCCAAAATAGGCCTATTAGGGAAAAAAAAAAAAAAAAAAAAAAAAAAAAGAAAAAAGCTCTGCCATATGACTTGAGGATGTGTTACACTTGTGCCCTGGAAAGCAAGGTTAAGAACCATCTCTAAGAACTGCCACCTCCTGAGCACACACTGTGGCTTGGCGACGTGCAGCATCCAGTTTCATGCAGTCATTATACTGCAATGCAAAGAGAAGAGTTCTTAAGTCTCCAGGCTCCAAGTTATTTAAATATCACTACTTTAAGTTAGTACATTGATCTGTACCTTAAGCATGGTCTTGTGCAGACCCTCAGGAAGGTGCACAACAAGCTCTTGTCAAGAACCATTGCTAAACAAGCAACACAGTCACGGCATTTGCTGCAGCTTCTGGGCGACCCCGAGGAGATATTTGCAAGGAGCATGTTGGCTCAGTTGCAAGGTAACAAGGCATGAATTGTTATGGCAGAGATCTTATCTTAAGGGACAGGCTGTGACCTTCTAATCACAGAACAGTTTTGGTTGGAAGGGACCTCTGGAGGTCCTTTTGTCCAAGCCCCTGCTCAAGCAGGGCCACCCAGAGCCAGTTGCCCAAGACCATGTCCAGATGGCTTTTGAGTATCTCCAAGGTTTGAGACTCCACCACTTCTCCAGGCAACCTGTGCCAGTGAATCAAAAGGAGCAAGGGAGCATACTTTTTACAAACAAAAAAATTCTTGAAGATCAACTGCTCAGAAGTTACCTCCAATCAATGCTGTTTTCAGTCTTATTGTGACTGTGTTGGTTTACCAAACTCTTTGCAGTACAACCCAGGAGAAAGCCGTATTTTGGAATTATGGCGAGGGAATACAGTAGCATCTTGCCAAGCTTAGAGCAAAAAATTTTTGATGGGATCCTCTTCTTCCTCAGAACTCTTTAACCGAAGAGAAACCACCAAAAGAAGCCTTTTCCCCTTCAGAAAACACACACCTCAATCTTACAATAAAGCTACAGCTGTAAGCTTAAAAAAGCAAGCAAGTAAATCATTGCTTCCACAACATGCCCTGCAGTAGACCTCCACAGAACAATTAGTCAAGGATTGCAGTTAAAATTGTTTCTCTCTTCTTTTCCCTCTCCAGCTCCATGCAAAAGAAACCTCCTTACCCTAATTTAGTGGAATTGTCTAGAGTGCGAGCCAGAGGCCAGGCTCCATTTTGAAGCAGACTAGCAACAGATCCTCTCTACAGAAAGACTGAGGTCACAAAATCATGAAGTTTCCCAGACTCACCCAAGGCTTCCAGAAAGGCAGAAAAGTTCACCTGTACTTCACTGGAAAGGACCCCGAGTTACTCCAGAAGTCCCAGAGATTAAGAAAAGGCAATGTCGTCCCAGTAAAAAGGGCATAATTTAGTATTGCTTTGTCCTTAACAGCAGCTGGAAAATGAAATGCTGTCATCAAGATACATCTGCATACATATTTCAGCAGAGAACCCTGGGTTATACTTTCATTATTGCTTACAAACGATCTTCCGGCCTTAACGTACCAAGCACCTATGCTGTTGTATCTCCTGAATTTCAGTATGTTGTCGTCCTCCCTTCAATCACATCTAAAAACTTGCCCGGAACCAAAGGCCTGACTTGAACTAGCTTTTCTGGCTAAAATTGCAAGTGAATCTCAACAGGGGAAGGCTAATAGCAATAGCTAACAGCTGCTACAAAGACCACTTCTTTAATGAACAAATAGGTTATCTTAATCCACTTAGATGGGTTTGAGCACTGAAACGGATGAAGAAGAGTGAGATGGTCACTCACACGTGAGAGAGAATTTAAGGAGATGGTGACTCTCAGTTGAGTGGTTCAGTTCAAAATGCTTGATGCTGCATTGCAACAGAGCAGAAGCTGTCACGAAATTAGTAAGTGCATGTCAGAAGAGACAAGAGCAGAGAGCTGAAGGAGCAGTCCAATGCCAGCTAACTCCTCCAGAGCGACAATGGGCAAAATATACCCTAAAGTAGAATGAAGATTTAAAGCACTTACAGGCCAACAGTAGGGATTATATCTTGAACTCTGTGGATATGTACACTGTAAGGCATATACATTCATCTGGACAAAACTGTGGATGGGAGATTGCCAAGTCCTTGAGTCTAAGCCTGGGCCAAACATACAATAAATGAAAGGCTCATTCAAAAAAGATCCCAATTAACACTAATTACCTTAACAGTTTTCTGCTAGGAATACAGTGACATAGTAGCACTGGATATGCCAACTGAAATGAGATTCTCTATTGCCAAGCATGATATGTGCACACTGTGAGTATACCTCCACTGCAGAACATTGTTAAGACGTGAGCATCTCTGCTTACTAAGTCTATTCAGACAGGCTCACGAGCAGTCCATACCTGTGTAGTTATGACTGTCATAATGCTGCAGCTAAATTTCTCACCAACTGGAACTGCTCAAATGAATTACTGTGCAGTATGCTGTGGAAGAACTTGACCTCCTGAAGCGCCCCAAGTTTGCTGTCTCTCTAGTCTAGCTAGCACCAAATATTGGTTTTGGCACAGAGGAATTACTTACCCTGTTTGACTGCAACATGGGTGCCACAGGATGCAGACCAAGCACATTAAGTCCAAGAGTGCACACAAGGGACAAGAAAGAAACTATTGCTATCATGGCTTCCAGGTGTCCGTGAGGAGCTCACTCATGCTGGAGAACAACCTGACAGAGCTGCCCTGCGTACCACACAAGGCAAGAGGTACCCAACTGAAGGAAAACTAGCAGCAGAAGCATAGCATCCTGCAGGTCCGAGATGCTCAGCAGTGCCTTCAGAACATCCATGCTGTATGTAAAACTTTGATAAACTAATCCCAGCCTACTAGTAACAGGACATACAAACACCAGAAAACATACTAGTTTTTCCAATGCCTAAAGGACAACTAACCAAGGCTACTAGAATCAGTGCTGGCAGGGCTTGGCTTTTGATCTTGCAGCTGTGCAGGTTTACATGTTGGACAAGTGTAGTTTTTTTTGAAGACAGGCCTTCCTCTTTGGCTGTCAGTTCCACTCAGACCTACAGCTTGTTTGTCCCAAAGAGGATACAAATGTCCACTATGAACACTAATGCTCAGTTGCCATGTAGGTCACAGCCAGTGACAGGCAAGTTCAAGAGCACGAAAATGGGAGGCACCGCAAAACGTACAACAGCCCCAAGAAAACAGAGCGTTCATCCAACCAGACAGGCAGAGACCTTCCTTCACCTATGACTCTCCAGGGGACCCCTACGCACCTTAGTAGATGCCACTGACGTGCGGAAGCAAACTCTACAACTCACGAAGAGTTATAAAGCAGGTATGTTTATTACGGCGCCGGGTGCAAGGGGGGTCGCTCCTCCTAACTTGCACACCGTCTCAGCAAGCAGCCAGATATTTATTACACCAAAGCATACATATTTGTAGGGTTACACAATACCAAACGTACATATGTATGAGTTGGGGTGGAGTTAGTTCAAAAGCTTGTGTCAGCAGTTCTAAAATGTTTAGCTCCTCTTGCGCAGGCTCAGATCTGTCTCTGGTGGTCGTTTACTTCTTCAGGGGTCTTATCTTCCTCCTCTTCTTCTGTCCTCTAGATGAACTTTAGTCATTTGCGCATGTTCTCTTCTTGGTGATTTCAGCGGTTTTTAACGAGTCCTAACCAGTTCTGTGGTTAGACTAACATTGCAGTTCCTGTTATCACTCCCTTTGTTTGGCGTATCAGTCCTTGACGAATACCAGTCCCTGATAAGCTTAACCCTTGACAAATGCCAGGCCTTGGTAAGTGAGTTTCAAAAGAACAATCAAGGCCAACAGAACTATCAAACAACATCCAAGTGACTACTATCAAAGCAGAGAGTTACCTCCCTATATCACCACCAAACCTTCTTTAGCAGAATTCCAGAAATCACACTTGGCATCGGGTCACTTGACAGAGGGAGATTAATTGCAAGACAGGGGTACCGCAAACCCTTGGCAGGCACAGAAAACTGCTACTACACAATCCTGTGTGAATACAAAGATGCCCAATGCAAGATGCATGCATATTCAAAGGAAGTGAGCTGAAGAACCTATAGCCAGTTGCTGACCTAAGAAAAGAAACCAGAAGTGTATCTGCCACCGCTACTACCAGGAACAAGCACAGAAATGAATGCCTTACGATCCTTTACTTTTGCATTCCTGTATGGCACAAAAAAAGTATTAAGAGGAATGTGGTATCACTTGGCAATAGCAAATACACTGCACAAAATTCAAGTATTACCTTTTTTAAAATAACTTTTGGATTGAAGACCATCACCCCCTTTTCCCAAACAGTAATCTGATAACATGCTCCACAAACAATAAACTTGTTAAGAACTTTACATTAAATGGTGTTCTGAAAAGCTCTGCGAGCTCTCGGTTACTTGTAATAAAATAAGTGTGCAACCCTTTTCCATCCCCAAACAAGTCTGCATAAAATTGTGCCATAAAAGGAAACTACAAGCATGGCAGTCTCGCCGATCTCTGCCCTCTGCCTTACAACTGAAGGTAGGTTTGATGGACAGTCATAGGGCACCCAGGGCTCCCATCTGTTGTTCACTTCAGAATATGATTAGTTATCAGAGAATCCGCACGTCCGCCAGTGATGCTGGAACTAGGCTGGGGTCTGGCAGATGTGTCCTCACTGCAGCAGCAGATGAAACGGATCTCCTTGCCCCTTGCCATCCCCATGCCCTTGTCAACGGGTTGTGCTTAAAATACTGATCTGTGGACCTACCCTCCTCTTCTGCTTTCCCAGCTTCTTCCTCTCTGATGACCCAGACTTTCATCAGGTCCACCTCTAAAGGTATTATCCATGTCAAGCAAACAGCCCGATCCAAGTTTTCTTTTTCACATGCTTTGCCAGAAAGCCTGTGGGACTCTTTCACCCCTGCAGAGGTACATGGTTCAGCAGATGCAAGTGAAAGAGGGCAATCTTTTTTCTCCAAGGTAAAGCTGTACCCTGGCAGATTTATTCTCAAGACACTCCATCTTATTTCTACCCACTGACTAGTTTAGAAGACACAGAGATGACTTCAGTCAGCAGACTGGCAGTGATCAAAATGTTCTGGTCATACTGGTGTTATGAAAATAAACTTAAAAAAAAAAAAGATGGGACATTTAGCAATGTGCTTTCATAATTTCAGGGTTTGAGGCACTTCAGTATTTGGAATAGCACGTTTGAAAAAGAACGGTATCTGCCCATGAAAAGGGCATTTGTTTGTTTGTCTGAGGTGTTTTTCATGTCATTATTTATTGCCTGAATAGTGTATGAAGGAGAATAAGAGATCAGTAAACTATAGGCCTTACTGCTAGAAGTACACCCTGTACAGAAACCTCATACGCTCTCTTGCACTTCTGTCCAAATATATAAATAAAATATTCCTAAGCACCTACTGAAAGCGGCAACAACGTTCAAGCAAACATCAACTGGGTGCTCAAGCAGGACACCCTAACAGCAAGCACAGTTACCTCCCCTATCTGTCCCTTTAGCCTAGACAGCACGCCCCAAATGGAGATCGCTTGCCAGCTAAATATTATTCTTGCAAAGGCCTTCTCCTGCTTAACATATTAATAGGGATTTATAGGAGTGACTGTCTGGAACACTGCTTAACAATGCTAATAGCAGAGTTCCAAGAAATCAGTAGTTTGGCAATTACAAATACAGCAATACATGCTGAAATATGTGCTCACGCTTGCTAAACCTGTAATCCGAGTTTTCTTTTTTTTTCTCCCCATAATAAGTGGTTTAAATTTAGTAGAAATGATTCACTTGGTGCAGGTTCGCTTGCTTTTTTGTTTTTTGGTTTTTTTTTTTTTTTTGCACTTGGAATCCATCTTGGATGACATCTAACAGGAAGATTGGAGGAGGGAGGCAGAATCTGGCTTTCTAAAGAAAAGCCAGCCCATTAAATGCAGTGTCTCCGTAATTCTGTCGTAACTTAAGTATCTCTTAGCAATTTCCTCCTGCAATAAACAGCAGATACAGGGCAGACGCATACCAAACCAGTATTCTAGAGCTACTTTCACTCCAAGTTGGGTCCAGACCAAAAAAAGAGCCATTCCCTGTGGTCTTAAGACATACCCCATCCCCAGATGGTCTGCTCCGACATCATGATCCAACTGTAAGACCCTCCTGTGCTGCTCTCAACCTCACCAGATTGAGCAGTACCTTTGCCTTGTATGAGCCAGGGTTGGGGGCAAGGGGTATGTACCCATTTGCACCGTTTGCTTAAAAAAACCCAAAAATCACCCTACTTTGAGGCTTCAGTTATGGAATTCTCCAATTCTGCTGGTCTCATGAGTAACTTTGGGGGCTTCTCCCAGGACTCGTGATCTTTGCTGCAGTCACGGAGGAATTAACCCAAGTTTAGGCAAGCTGCATTGCCCAGCCAGCAGCACACAGGGAAGACAGGGCAGATGCAGAACTCTGGCAGGTGGTTTTTGACACATGGAAGGTAACAGGGGAGGAGGTAGGCACAAGAGCAGATGACAGCTTTGGGACAGCACTGTAGGACTATTACGGCAAAACTTTGCTAAATATATCTGCAGTGCAAAGTAGGTGGGTCAGAACATACCTCCAAGAGAAATCTGTATTTGGAAGCATAGCCCAAGTGGCAAGCTATATGTTTGCAGTAGGTATGAGCATAAGGGCTTTAAGCAAGAACACTTGAAGGATTTGGAGTTTCCCTTCCCCCCTCACATATATACATTCAGACAAAAGCACAAAGCAAGCCTGCAATGTAAAATACTGTTCAGGAAGCAGGCCAGAAAAAGAAACAGATGCACAGAGAGGTGAACTGACCTCCAGTCTCACATGAAATTATTTAAGAAGCTTGGAACCAAATTGAGACTCTGAGCTACCAGCCTACATCCTCTCACCTGTGACTGGGCTGAGACTCGGCAACTCATTCCACATGTGACACACAAACCTGCTGAACTGCAAATAGTGAGCTGGTTATTTCCTTAACACACAGTACTCTCAGAGCTACATAAAACAGAATACTAATTCCAATGTCAAGAATCTAATAAGATGAGGACAAAAAGTACAAAACAGAGTTTTATTACAGAGAATTCTAAAAAACTGATGAATTTTGGTGGGTTGTGAGAGTTCTGCTGAATTCTCTTAGAACAGGAAATCCAGCTTCAGCTGTGGGAATGTATTGGAAGTGTTGATAAAAGCCAAAATTGCAGAACATTTGGAAATGCATAATTTAGTAGAGGACATCCAGTACAGATTCGTAAAAGGAAGGTCATGCCTGACAAATCTGCTGAAATCCTTTTTATTATACGACCAAATCGTTAGGTTAGACAAGAGTGAAACAGTGGACGTAAGTTATCAGGATCTCAGGAAAGCATTTGATTTTGTAGCACTCAGACTGATTTACAAAGTCATAAAGCATCGTGCAGGGAAGAAGAATTGAAATGGATTAAAGAACATTTCAGGGATAGGAACAAAAGCAACGCAGTGAGCGGAAGGAGCCTGAAACAGAGAGGTGTAAAGGTCAGTCTGCTCCTAAACGCATAAAAATGGGCTCCAAGAAGGGTAGAACTTCAGCTCAGCTATCATTTTAGAGGCAAAAATACCTGAGTCTGGTGACAGAACTGCAGAAATTATTACTAGTGGTTGGTAAATTAGCAGGAAATCAGGTGCAGAAAGATGGATGAGCTAGGCTCCGCATTTGACAAAAGGACTGAGAGGTGCTGCACCAACCTGTGGGATTGACTTGTACTAGAGCTGATGTGTGAAAGGACCTTCTGACTGGGAATCTGCATTCATTTTAAAGAGGATTCGATAATTTTATGGTCATTAATAAAATCTGCAGCTATGCATGTTGTGGTAATGATATGGGTAATTAAAACTGAAGCTTCTGGGAATTAAGCTGATAGCCTGAAAGGGTCAGAAAGAAAACTCCTCTTGTACTTAATCAGAGGAATAGCTTTGCAAGCTGGATAGGTGCATTAATTGTCCAATACTGACCACTACTTGACACACAGTGCTATACCAAATAAACCTCTAGATTGATCCAGCTCAACTCTCCACAAAAATTACTAAGATTTCATGTGGGACACACCAACAGAAAGTGTCTTTTTGGACCTGCATGAAACCACTTTGGTTTGGTTAGCTCCTCTTAGACAACTGTGCACAGACATAAGTTATTTCTGCTTATTCTGAGACTTTCAATGGGCTGGTGGTAATATCTTCTCCTGAAAACTACCAATTATTCCCATCCGCTGGTAGACTGGAGATGAGGTCTGTTGCTTGATGACAATGCAAGAAGTTTTCATCCTTGTCTTTTCTTTCTTAAGAGAAATAGCAAATCTTTACAACGTCCTCATGAGCCAGGGTAAAATTCTCCACAGAAAACTGAGCCTCAGCAACACACTACTTGGCTCAAGGTCACCTGTGATAAAGATGAGAACAGAACATGGATCTTCTGATTCCTACTCCTGTGCCTTGAATACCAGGCCATAGTGCTGCTGCCACCACCTGTGGGGACAGCCTTTCAATCTCTAAGGCTGTCAAAACCCAGCAGCTTTTATGAACACTAAAAATCACTTTAAATAAACTTCAGCTTAAAAAAAAAAGTTACAGGAGAACAGGTGGACTCCTGTGACACCGTTCTTCAATGCACAAAGAATCTTTCATCTCACTGTTCTACACAGCACCTTTAAATATTCTTCTACATAAAGGCATGATATGCAAGAGCAAAAGAATAACTGAGAAACAGTAATCCCTAACAGATCAACTGTGCTTTATCTACACAGATTCTGCTTTCATAAAAGCACAGAGGAAGGGGGGGGGGGAGAAGAAAAGTACATTCTTATTGTTTTCTGAAGCTTAAAATAACCACAAAGTGAGAAAAATCAAAGCTGTTCCATAGAACAACTAGGAAAAAAAGTCTCACTGAGCATTTCAGAAAGCCAGTAAGAGGCAGAAGATGCAATCAAGAGATTTAGCAAGTACTATGGTCACCATGCTTAGATCCTAAATTTGGTCTACGCTGAAACCAGTGTGGTTTAAATGGGAAGCACCTGCTAGAATGTATGTGCCCCATATATAATTATAGCTGTCACTGGCAGCAAAGGCTACAGTTATGGCCACCATTACATACTCCATTTTCACTTGCTAACTTCTCTGAAAACTTTCTTTTTTTCAAATACAGTGCAACTGAATGCAGACAATTTCTGCAAGAAACCTGCTAACTGTGAGAGACAGAGAAGGCAAAGGGATGGGAAGAATTAGAACAAACCATCTGTACTGAAAACAGGCAGAGTTGCCATCAATTTATTCTTGTAGCTGATTGATCATGGAGTTTTTCCACTTCCAGAAACAAGTAGAAAATGCATTATCTGTTATAGCTGGTTTTGAACCAAACAGTATTTGTGCTTAGTCTTAACACAGGGTCCAGTCTGGTCCTAGGGGAAGCAGCAGGAAGGTAGTCCAATGATAGCTAGCAAAACATTCATTTATTCCTCACGTTCAGACATTTCATGTTTTCCAAAGTGTTGAGCTGTTCTGTAACATCTATGCGCTGTTGAGCTATTTCCCCCTTGCTCCCAAAACTAACCAGTGCCACATCCAGCATTTGTGCAAACCCTTTTTTCCTCAACCTGTATTACCTGCTGGACGGACAATCTACAGAAAGCTCTGAAAAACCCGCAAACTTCCCCCAAACCAAAAAGCCTCCTAGCCACAATGCAGCTTATTCTCTACAGCCCCTCTGCACAAGCATTCTCCTGGAGCTGTTTCCTAAGCTGAGCTCTCTACCCTTTCATACAGTCAAGCAGTCTTAAGGTATCTACTTGCTCCTGTCCAAATGGGTCAGGTACCTACCAGCTCAAACAGCGGTTCAAAAGAGATTGTCTCAGAGCAAGGTTGACTTGCCTTCAAAGCTGCAGACCACTCTGTTGTGCACCGGTAACACAATGAACAGAAACCATGTGAAGAACTATTCCAGCCCTGACTTTCATCATTTCTTCATGTGTCTTTCTGTTACTCTGTCTCCATGCTACACCCCATATTTTCAAAGATCAGGGAAGATGCTTTAAGATTTGCCATTCAGACTTCTGGAGGGTTTTTTATACCTATATATTTTATAGACACACACACACTCTTTAACTTAAACCCAAATAATACAGAGTCCATTAACCTCTTCCCATTCAGCCCCCACACTCAAAAAGGGAGAAGCAGCTGTTGGAGAGAAAACCAAGACCCTGGCAGTTTTACACACACATATAATTCAGAAATGGAGTAAAGTTACAATGGTTGCCAATTAAAAAAAGTCCTTAGACGTTTTCTGGTGCAGATGCATGCTTCTATCCCCTCTACTGCCAGCTGCTGTGGCACCACAGACATGCCGGCAGCATCCTCCCAAAACATGCTTCAAGTGGCACAGTTGTATCATCAAAGGTGGGAACTGCCCTTTCCCTGTACGTCCTGCTGCAACACAGACTCCTAGCAAGTTCCTAACAATTATAATTCAAAAAGATCTGTGCAATATCTCCTGTGTACCGGTGACACTAACAACTGGCAATACCAACAATAAGCTGCTGTTTTAATTTAGCCTTATTGCCCACGCTACAAGCTTCCAACTTAAAGGGCAATGAAAGAAAAAAATCTTTTTAATTCACACATTACTTGCATTTTTGTTCTGGACTTTTAGATAAGTTTCCTGGCCTTCCCTAAGTACACGTATGTTGCTCAGAGGGATATTCAACCCATTCAAAGGTATATACACCAAAATCCAGATGGGAATGAGCAAAAAGCCTTTCCTATGCACGCTTTAGACCTATCGCACTCATCATCTTACAATTTTCCTTTGAGCTGGATAGGTAGTGTCTTGGAAAGTTTCTCTTCCCATCTGAAAGCTGAAAATTTGTACTCTAGTTACTCAACAGAAGGATCCAAGTTTGGAAATTGGACATCCACCAGAGGACTAGAGGATATATAAATCAACACATCAGTCCTAAAATGTAAAAGCTACTGTTTAATGCAATATGCCAAAAATAAAATGTGAGTTCCTCTAGACAGTCTGCAACAGGCAATTATCTAAAAAACAATTTTTCACGAAGTTCTGCACATTCTTGCTGACTAACAATTCTCCTGCCAAGCACAGGAGACTGTAGGACGAATTTTTTTCCTTTTAGTTAGTTGTAAGAATATTATCCAAAATACTGACTTATATGAAGGGGTACTTTCAACTTCATTTATTACCTAGATCTTTATGATTTTTTTTACATCCAGTTGATAATGTATTGGCACGCTTATCTGTTATATAAATCTCTGTCCCCATCCACACAAGGGTACTATTTGTTAAGCCAGTTTAACCCATTTAAATGTGACTTACCATTGAAAACACAGCTAAATTCTCATGACTGAGGTTAGTCATATAATTTAAAGACCTCCTGGAAGACATTCAGAAGTTACAGCAGTAAGACTGCTGCAAGATCCTCTAGAGAACAAAACAGGACAGCAGTCTTTGAAGCCATTTGGAGACCATGAACTACACCTCTCCCTCAATTTCCACGTTTCTAAACAAGTATCTAAACCATTTTTGTTTAGGATGTGAGTGCAAGTTCACTGCGTGCATTGGTTACGAGTCTCTCATCTGGTAGCCAAAATAGATGGATCTTCATAGATTCACTCCATATCAGAAAAATCTGACACCACGTCCCTATAAGAAGATGCCAGTTATCAAATGGGCAAGGTATCTTAAAACAGTTATTTTTAAAGTGAAATTGGGGGGCGGGGGAAGGAAGGAAATCACAACAGTGTGCTCGGTGAGTATCATGACAGACTGCACCTGCTATGACAGCAGTAGGGCTAAGATGCCACTCATTCCGAAAGCTCACAAAATCCTTTCAGGATCTTAGCAAGCAAATGGAGTGGGAGATGTTATGACCCAATATTACCTAAGCCTCAAATCCAGGCCTTTCCACTCTAGGAAATTACAATATTGTATTACTTAAAAGTGATATAATTTCCTCCCTCATCTCTTTACAGGAACATAAAGATGCTTTTATTGCTATTCCTATAGAAACAGGGAAACAAGTATACTGAAGTAAGTAATCCCTCACCATGTCAACACTGTCCTCTATGCAAAACTACTATTCCAGCAGAAATCATCCTTCCTCTCCGTCAACACAACTACACAGCTAAACCTTTCAAACACAGACCACCAACTCTATTCCAGAATCTAAAGAGGATGGTTTTACCTTGTCCCCTCTTGCTGGCATTGGGGTGCTTGGACTACATGTAATGAGCTCTACAAGAGAAGTAGGATGTATATAGTGAACTACCTGGATCATTGGAAGGGGTTAACGACTAGAGAGTGCTGGTTGATTCCCTGCAGTACTCACCAAGGATTTGCACTAACAGAACCATTTAAGAATTTGAAAAAGAAAAATAGAAGTGGGGTAACTTTGACAGTCTCTTTTTTTAGGACTTTCTTTAGAATCCAAATCAGAAAATAAAACATCTTAGCCATTCTCCCACTGCCCTCACTTTCACAGTTAGCATTTGCTCTCCTTTAAGCTCCAGCTCCTGGAGTCAAATGATAGAAAGTAGAAAAAGAAAAGCTGAGAAATGTAAAGTGAATAAATACATCTTATACCCTTAAGACAGAATCAACCCCTTCACTTTACCAAACCCTGATTTAATAACAAATTTTTTTGGTATATTTGATGCATCAGTTAATTTCAAAAGACTGCTCATGCCTAAAACTTAGGAATATAAAAAAAAAACCAAACAAATGGCAAAAAAAACCCAAATGGGATTTGTCTAAAAAACTCTCTTAACCTGTAAAAGGGAGCTTGGAGCCACTCTTACTTGTGACTGAGACTGATCAGTCAAGAACCAGCAAGTGGCCTCGTTGAGAAGAGCTGCACAGCAGATGAGCTGCAGAAAGCGGGTCAAGCAGGCTTATGGGGAAAACTGGTAACAGGGAGAGAGATATTTGGGCAGGGGCAGAGCAGGGACACCTGATGGCATGAACTTTGTCAGTCATAATATAAGAAGCTGAAGGCCTGAGCGTGGTTTCTGCCACTTCTTCAGCGGCAAGATAAAGCCTGAGTTTCTGCAAGTAGTGTTTTTACTGTAATCAGAGACTGGCTACTGGGCCAGTCTGACCATCAGTCTGACCCTTCAGGGATATTATGTTCTTAAATGGCCTGGGCACAATTTATGTACAGCCGTTCCACGAGCCAGAGCACGTGAATATACTGTAAACCATGGTACATCAGAAAAGACTCACTCTACATCTACAAGGAGAAAACTGACACCATAAATCAACATCCAGTTGGCTGGGGGAGAAGGGGGGGATGACACACACATGCATATAAATTGATTAGATCACAGCCTCACAGTCACTCTAAAGCAATCTAGTAAGATTTACCTTTAATATTCTTAAAATGTTTTTATTTTTGAAATACAAGACATGAAAGTGCCCCATTTTTCACCAGCTGAAGCCAAACTTGAAATAACAAAACAGTCTTAAGTAGTTAACAGACTACAAAACTCACCATGATTTCCAGTCAGCATTACAGAGACTTGCAGAGTAACACTGTGTACCCATTAACTCCAAGTCCACAATTTGGCCAGAATTTGTTTTGCTGCATTACAGCCAAATCACTTTTTGTGTCTGTCTTCCTCCTACGTGGGATTGCCTTAGCAGAACAGGATGCCAATACTGAAAGCACTGACTGTCTCCGACTTTACCATCTTTGATTAAGAAGGCCCTTTTATTGCAGGATCACTTAGACTTTACAGATAACTGTTGCTGCATTGAGATGAAGTTACTGGCAGGAAAAGCAAAAGCCTACAGCAACTCAGGGAATAGCAACCAGAATATTAAGACTCCCCAAGTAAGCTATTCCAGAAGACCAACACAGAAATTATTTTCCCAATATCAACTTTTCACTGAAAATGAGGTCCACTATTTCTTGTACTCCCCACAGCAGACACAGAAAACAGCGCATTCCTTATTTCCTTACAAGAAACTTTCACATCGGGTTTGAACAGCTCTTTGCAAGTCAGTGGGTTATCAGAGGTTTCACTTTATATGTCCTTGCCCTTTCCTTCCACTGCAGGAATCCTCTCAGAACTCAATTCCCCATCCTTTTACTGCCATATTTTCAGCCTCTATATTAACTTCACAACATCTTGTTTCCAGTCCTGCTCCTGCCCCACACTCCCATCCCATTTTTGTTTGCCTGTCTAGCTAAGCAAGAGAAAGTATGTGCTACAGCTGGTCAGGAACTGCATCTATGTGGCCTGATTAACAGTGATCGAAGACTGCAAATCTGTACGCCTGCTCCCAGGTCCGTATTTTTGAGGGACCATATATACAACAGTATCAAGAATCAGGCAGTTCACAGCAATGGGCAAGACATCATATTTTATCAAGGCTGACACATATCCTGAAGTATATAATTTCCATTTCATTTTACATCTGCCACCCCCTGTATTATGAGTATGGGTAAATAGCAGTTACCACTTAATTTCTCTTTACCATTTGATATTTCAATTCTGTCCCACCTTGGGGTTTTTTTGTAAATGGACATTCCAATGTATATAAACTGGCTCAGTATGTTGCATCAGCCTCCAACTTCTGCTTCGTATTCAGATATGTGCAAAGGTTTTTGAGACAGAGAATTAAAAATCTAATCTAGGATGTGGGACATAAGCACCCAAGAATGTAACAACAAACGCTTCTAGTTTATCGCAAGGTCATATGTACCATTACTTCCTCCTTCCAGTTTTACAGATCTGAACAGCAACAGTATTTTGCATTCATACAACGGCTTTTTTCCTCATCAGAAAAAAGCAAGTATTTTTGAACTTATTAAACAGAGCTTAACATCTGAAATAACCTGGTAAATGTATCTTTTTGTCATTTCCAGCAGCAGTCACTTGAATGACGGAAGGTAAAGCCATTTATCACAGCATCACCAAGGAACACAAATGGCAGCAAACGAATGACCTGACAATACAGAATTCAAGCGAAACTGAGAGTGACAAAATGTTGGAACCTCACTTTTCTCCCTGATTTACAGTATAGTACATTCAACAACAGAGTGCTGCCAAATCAACACGGTGAGGCATTTGTGTTAAGGTGGTACAAAAGTAAAAAGTACATTCTGAAGAATTAATTTTCCTGGGAAAAAGAGAGTCCCTGCAGCATTTTCTAGCCAAATACAGACATAGTGTTCAGCAGAGTATGAGCACTATGGTGTAAGAAGCATCACAGTTTTGATATTGTTGAAGAAGACAGGAAGATATCATCAGCATCACCCAAAAACTGTTGCCTTTCTTCCTAACCATAAACATTTAAGCAGTGCCTGGGAATGTAAAGCAATAAGCAAATAGCTAATT
Source organism: Pandion haliaetus (assembly GCA_013401275.1). Lineage (NCBI taxonomy): Eukaryota > Metazoa > Chordata > Aves > Accipitriformes > Pandionidae > Pandion > Pandion haliaetus. The sequence continues at coordinate 18,662 of VYZV01035745.1, read as the reverse complement.
ACCAAAGGATTTAAGGTGCTCTTTACAGTTGAGATTAAACTGTCATCACCGTATCAATTTTAATAAAAAAAATATAACAGAAAACCTAAACAGACTAATATTTTTTGTCTGTTCTTATTCAATCTTTGTTATAACTGCTCTATGGCTTCAACAAGTCTTGTGGTCTAGGAACAAAAAGAAAAAAAAAAAAGTGTGAAAGACTTGTTTTTAATCACAGGAAAACAGAACTTCGTCTGCCTGCCTGTCTCGTTAGCTTTGTGAATTTAAACAGTGACCACACCACTTGAACTTGTCTGCAACGCAGACACACTCTATGCTAAAAATAATAAAAAACCCCAACTACTGTTAAAGTCCTTGAGAGAAAAAAAAAAGAAATTCAATATGTATTCCATGCTCAGAACTAGTTTAGTACATTTCTTTCACCTTGATTACCAAACCTAGATTGCATTCACCATCAAAAATATGCTAGGAACTTATCTGTATTCATATTGGATTTCATAATGGAAGATTAAAACCAGAGATTTTTGAGTTATATTTTTAATTTACTTTTTTAAAAGGTCTATTAAAATTTTGACCAACTATTCCAAAGCATAAGCTTACTATAATGTTATTTAAAATTACATGTAAAATATTTAGCAGCATTAGCTATTACTGTCTTTTGGGGAGGCTAGGAAGGAAGGGAAATAAATCTGACTCCCTAACTGGTAAAAGGTATAGTATAAGCACCTGGAAGTAGTGTCTGAAGCGCTAAACCACTTTTGCCCTCCTTTTGCACATGTAAGGAATATTTTGTTCATTTTAGTTTATTCATCTAATTAAAATCAATGACTTGTTCATTCAAAAGCTGAACAACCAAGTAGGAGTTTAAAAATAAAAATACAAAAAAAAAGAAGCAGGAAAGCTTGTTTTCCTCTTCTAATCTGTGAATAATAAAAGAGGTAAGAGAGTAAGATCTGCCAGCTCTCAAACCTTGAAGGACATGATATACAGAAACAGTTCAGTTCATTAACTGCAGATAATGATTTCTTTGTTTAATGAATCAGTTTCAAAACGTAAAACATTTATGAGATGTTTTTGTCTTTTTTTTTTTTAAAGCTGGCTTTTTAAGATAGCTACATTGAAATACAAATCTCAAAATGGTGAGATTTACATTCAGTTCCAATCCTCATCTATACAGAGCTCATTTGCCATTTCTAGAAAATGTAAATGTTAAAGAATTTAAATAAGGATTTGTCAAATTATGTACCTGCTTAAGGACATATTCCTGTCCCATTTACCCTACCAGTTAAGCATTCCCCCTCCTGCCTAAAGAAAGAAATTAAGAAATTAACTTAAGAGCTCTACTTGTTTGCAAATAAACATGCTTCAAATAGTTACCAGCCAATGAAAATCAGCCTGTCTTTAGGAAAATAATGAAAGTACAATCCCAAAACAAGATTAAAATCAATGATTTAAATCAAAGCTTCCCTCTTGCTGATGTAAATCGAAGTGATTTAAATCACCAGTTTTGATCAATTCACGCATTTGCATAACCTTGATCATTTGTCCTTTAAAATGTCATCTAGGGGCCAAAGTTAGCTGGATATTTCTCTAAATCTCAATTCACCCAGCATAAATAAGGCTTTTGTATTCTTATTTAAAAATTTATAAAATTCACTATCACCTAACACATTTCCATTACTGATGTCTAATCATATTTGGGATGCTGAAGTGGTTTAAAAGATAAACGAATGCACATTCTGCAGTAATCCCAAGTAAAAACAGAAATATATTACAGCTGACAGTGGCTCTGTAAATGTCCTTACTACCAACAAGTAAGCAAACATGCTGATGGGACAAACAAGTGTTTACAAGATCCCCTCAGCCCATCAATTATCTTTAATACAGTTGGGTAGCTAGGGGGTATTGATCTACCATGGTAAATTTTCACAGCATGCTGTTTTCTTGCATTGATCATTGGACCAAAGCAGGGATTAACACAGTGTAGGCGGTCCTTCATTAAAGAAAAACTGCCTTTTTTAAAGGCAACAAAAATGTTAGCTAGAACCTACCAATCTCTGTGCTCGTGAAAGCTGGGTTCTCCTTCCAGTTCTCCCTGGCCTGCTTCGGTGTTTCCTGCAAAAACTATTACTTTCCTCAACCCTCAGACTCTTCAGCTGAACTTTTAGGTGATTCTGATACTGTCCAAATCCTCTTGTAAACCACCCTTCAAAATACCAACTCTTCTCCATGGTTTTACCTTCTTTCCTGCATCCTCTAATTCCAAGTACACCGAGGAAAGGAAATGATGGAGGAACTGGAAAGGGCCAAGCGCACTGAGGAAACTTAGGATGTCAGGATCCTACAAATTAAATTTAAACAATCATCAAGCATGCTGAGACAGCACAGGAATCTGCTAGTAAGAATTTAGAGGATGCTTTGCATGCACAACATTTTACACAAACTACAACTCTCAAAAATGAAGAATAAACGTTGAGTGTTTATACCTTTTTTATTGGTATACACAAAAGCAAGATTGTCCCAAGTACCAAGCAGGGTTTTTTTAAATGCAAACATTTTAAGGCAACAGCACAAAGCTAATAACTGTATCACGGTCATTTTGATCCAATTACAATACATTTTAGTTTAAAGTATTACAGTACTTTAAAGATTAAGTAGTGCTACAATTTCTCATATAAAGTTACCATTCTGAAAAGTTCTTAGTTAGAGGACGCACAGCCCCAGCTGTGTGAGCTTTTCCACTCAGGAGATTCAAAGTGGATTTAGCAGGATTACTAGCATACTTCAGCATTTTCAGGATCAGAGCTTAAATGGTATCTCCAACACCCACATGAAAAAAAGAAAAAAAAAAGTGAAGGAAAAAGGAATCTGTTCCTAAGAAAACCAGGAGGGTATCGATCGTAAGTAGCTTTACGCTTTTGACTTCAAACTAGGAGGGAAGGAATGAAAACCAAATACTCTTTTTTTTAGCAAAAGAGAGTTTTATCTAAATCCATGTATTTATCAACTATGCATTTATCACTAATTAGTAAATAAAATAAAACATGCAATAGGAAAAGGCAGTGTTTTTAGATGACAGATCATACTAAAAGACATTTATTTGTTCCAAGATGGAAAAAAAAAAAGACAAGCTTTACAAATACTATATTATTATACTGAGTCCTAAAATACCCTAGATGGACAAACCAACAGAAATACCTTACTCAGAATCCCTGTGTGTAGCAAAACACCATTTTTCTCATTTTTAACAAGTAGACAGAGTTTAGCTCATTTTAGGAGAGCAAATGATCCAGACCTAAGGAATAGGAAAAGTTAATATCCCGAAAGGAGAGTAAAATAAGCTGATATGGCTGCATATAGACATTTCCTGCCTCAAGATCTCAGAAATTCATTCCCCAATACACTCAGAAAACTAGAGTTGCCATAAACTGATGTCCAGATTTGTTTCCCAACTTTTTTTTAACTCCGCACAATTTATTTTTAACTAATGCACAGAAGTTGCATCTGTTGAGAATGTTCGTTTTGCAAACTGAGCTCCTGCTCTAGCGATTGCAGGTTGACTTTCCTGTCTTGCCTTCAGTGGAGTTCAAACCATTTCTTATTCTTCTATGCGCTGATTCCCATTTTAGCGTTTAGACTGTGGCTCTGCCATCCGCTCAAGACCCACTGCTTTGTCAGTAAAAGGACATACTGCTGCCATCTTTAACGTCTCACATGAGCTTGACAGAAGGATTTAGCAGAAGTAGATGGTCTATGTTTAACTTGCATTTAAAGCCTTTAAAAGTTAACGGAGTACTATGAATGATGCCAGGGCAAGCATTATCTAAAAAGATAAACAAGCTCAAAATAGCCGGCAGAGAGCCCTGTTACAGAGTGAGCATCCCGCCGTGAATGTATATCCTTCAACAGAAGCAATTTAAGCAGTTCCTTTCCAACTATCTTCCGGAGACATGCTAAAAACTTAGGGGCAGGCACAACAAAAAAGCCAAACCAAATCCTGTCATTTAAACAGCTGAAGGACTTCACACAGGCATTATCTTAAAAGAAGAGCTCACTCTTAAGCACATTACTTGCGGTCACTTCTTTTCTGAGTCCAGACATGCAGGGCATGAATACACACTCTCAGTTATAGGGTCTTTCTCCCCAAGGAAAAAATCCCTAGACTAGGCTTAAAGCTGGACAATACTCTGGGCACGAGTCTCTAGCAGGGCACATTTCCCCTCAGCAGCTGCAGGACAGGATCACTTCTTTCCTTGTCCCTGGCCCACATACCACTATAAGGCTGATCACAGATGATTGCCCAAATTTGAGAAATGAGGCCCCAGAGCAAAAGAGACACCGTGGTGCTGTGCTGCATGTACACGAGATCCCCAGCCAGCAGAAGAGAGCTGGGTGGTAGCACGCCCTGTGAATCCTGCATTCAGCTAGGGATATTTGACAGGGCTGGGTCTGCCGTTAACACATGCCCTTGATTTCACAAACACAGCTGCAATACTCACAAGCAAAGGTGCATCTGCATCACTGCAGAGTCATACAGATTAAAAATAAAAGCTTTAAAATTACTTTCCAATTTAAAATAATTTAAATTAGCAAAATGAATAAGATGCATATTTTGCAAAAATTTTCCAAGGGAAACAGAATATCAAGCCAGTGAACTAGTGGAAGTCACTTGGTAAGCACTGGGAACTAGTGTCTGATGAAGTGCCAACCCATCTTTCAAGCAGTATCCTTGTCTGCAAGTACAAAAGAACAAACATTTTCTTTTTACTTTGCTTATTTAGTTCAGTTCAATGACTACTGCTTTCAAAGTTGAGAAATCAGCTGGGAATTCAGCAAGCAGGAAAAACAGTTTCTCGCTTTTATATGAGGAATAAAAATAAGGTAAGTTGATGAGCTCTACCAGCTCGATGTTTTTGAAGGGCAAGGTAGCCAGAAATTAAGTGAAGTTTACCTTACCCAGACATGACTCACTGTATCATATGGGATGGCTCCTGTGACTGGAGTGTTGGAATGGAAGGACACAGGCCCTTTATGAAGGACAGATGGGGGAGGTGAGGAGGGGGTGTCATCCTCTATATCAGTGATAGGCTGGGGTGCCAGGAGCTCTGCCTGGGGATGGATGAGGAGCTGACCAAGAGCTTACGGGTCAGGATTAAAGGGAGGGCTGGGACAGGTGACATTATAGCGGGGGTCTGCTACTCTCCACCCAGCCAGGAAGACCAAGTGGATGAGGCCCTCTATAGACAGACAGGAGCAGCCTCACATTCACAAGCTCTGGTGGCCTTCTATGATGGGGTTATAGCGCTGGTGGATAAGGGAAGAGCAACTGATGTCATCTACCTGGACTTGTGCAAAGCATTTGACACTGTCCCGCACAACATCCTTGTCTCTAAATTGGAGAGACATGGATTTGATGGATGGATAAGGAATTGGCTGGATGGTCGCACTCAAAGAGTTTGCGGTCAATGACTTGATGTCCGAGTGGAGAGCAGTGGTGAGTGGTGTTCCTCAAGAGTCAGTATTGGGACCTGTGCTGTTTAACATCTTTGTCAGCAACATGGACAGTGGGATTGAGTGCGCCCTCAGCAAATTTGCCCACAACACCAAGCTGTGTGGTGCGGTCGATGTGCTGGAGGGAAGGGATGCCATCCAGAGAGACCTTGACAGGCTGGAGAGGTGGGCCTGTGCAAACCTCATGAAGTTCTACAAGGCCAAGTGCAAGGTCCTGCAGCTGGACTGGGGCAATCCCAAACACAACTAGAGGCTGGGCGATGAGTAGACTGAGAGCAGCGCTGAGGAGGACTTGGGGGTATTAGTGGATGAAAAACCGAGTATGACCTGGCAATATGTACTCGCAGCCCAGAAAGCCAACCATATCCTGGGCTGAATCCCAAACAGCGGGCCAGCAGGTCGAGGGAGGGGATTCTGCCCCTCTGCTCCCATCAGGTGGGACCCCACCTGGAGTCCTGTGTCCAGCTCTGGGGTCTCAGCACAGGAAAGACATGGACCTGTTGGAACGGGTCCAGAGGAGGGACATAAAAACGATCCGAGGGCTGGAACACCTCTGCTATGAGGACAGGCTGAGAGAGTTGGGGTTGTTCAGCCTGGAGAAGAGAAGGCTCTGGGGAGACCTTACAGCAGCCTGCCAGTACCTAGAATGGGCCTACAGGAAAGATGGGTAGGGACTCTTTATCAGGGAGTGTAGTGATAGGATGAGGGGTAACGGTTTTAAACTGAAAGAGGGTAGATTTAGATTAGATGTAAGGAAGAAATTCTTCACGGTGAGGGTGGTGAGGCACTGGAACAGGTTGCCCAGAGAGGCTGTGGCTGCCCCATCCCTGGCAGTGTTCAAGGCCAGGCTGGATGGGGCTTTGAGCAACCTGGTCTGGTGGAAGATGTCCCTGCCCATGGCAGGGGGGCTGGAACCAGGTGATCTTAAAGATGCCTTCCAACCCAAACCATTCTATGATGATGCTATTTAATAAATATATTTTAAAAGAAAAGCTGTATTTTGACATATGTGTAACACATCCTTACCATCAAGTAAAACTGCACTTTCAGTTGAATTCCAGTTTCCATACAGATGTAGCTTGACATGATTTGTAAATAAGAATCAGCTGGGAAATATGCAGAATTAACCATTTTCTAATTCAGCGTGTAATAAATGTATAAGAAGTAATGTAATTGTTTAGGTTACTTCTTGACACCTGCTAGAAAACTATGACGTTCTCAGCAGAACCTAAGAAACACATGTGCAGCAAAACAAAACTAAAGATCAATTATTCAAACCAAAGTTTCCTGCCTGCTATGTAAACCACTTTGATTTAAATTGATCTACACGCTGCAGTGTTGACTTTGATGATCGACACAGTGGTGTAAACAACCACCCTCTGAAGCCATACTTAGGTTAATACAGCATCTATGTGATGCATTTACTTGAGGTAAGAGAACTTCTGGGACGTATCTAACGGATCTTTTACCTACCTGGGAGGCTGTCCTGTTTCTGCCCTAAGAGCTAAGAGAAGGAGAGCAAAGGAAATTCTGAGAGAATCTCCTTCTGGGAACGGCAAGACCAGAGGCATTTGGGCGGTTTAGCCAGTGCCTGTTCTGGGTGGGTTAGTAAAAGCAGAGACAAGAGAACAGTTTCCTTAGGCTCCTCTTCCAGGTAATGGAGACAGAAGTCCTATACAGACAATTAAAAACAGGAGCCTAATTGCAGATCCTATGAGTTGCTCCCTGGAGAAACTTTTAAGAGGCCAAAGCTAGTCTTTGTGGACAACTCAATGACAAGCTAGCTAGAAAGCACTGCCACTGCTGCACTTCTATGAGCAGGAGCAACACCCACTTACTAGGTCCTGCCTGTACTTGGAGATACGAGTGCTGCACGGGCTTCAAGTCTCTGAACCAGATTTGGCTGTTCAGCTTGTGAATATTTACATCCAGAGGCACAGGTACAGCCACAATTAACTTTACACAGTGAAGCCAGACTTAAAGACATTGTCTGCCTTATCCAACAAAATGATTCTGCACCACTGGATAAGCCCAAGCTCTTCTTTGGTCAGCTTTCTAGCCTTGATGGAGAAAAAAAGGAAGCATTGGATTGACAATCGCATATCTATGGTAGAAGTGAGGCAAAAAACTGTTAAAAATATGAAATTCAAGCAAATAAATGCATCCATCCTTTAGGAAAAAACATGCAAATTTAAAACAAGCCACCTTTTCTTTGACCTTCTAAAAACGCAAACTTGAAGGAGCTGGGGCTATCAGTTTTGTATTGCACAGGATATAAAGGAAATGCTCAAACAGGTGTAGTAAGTTGTTTATAAAGTATTAAACTGTGCTTTGAGTAGGCAAAGTTGGCCACTCCCACGCTAGGAAGCAGCAAAAGCAATGTCAAAACTCTTAGGGAAAGATTTACTCACTGTCAAGAAGGAGAGAAGGTTTTAGTCCAAATGACGAATAAGACAATTGATGATAGTTCATATCAGATCTGTTCAAGACACCAAGATAAGGTGTCAACACTCCCACAAGCCAATGAACACTGTGAGTGCCAAAGCCATCCACCAGCCACACTGGCAAACAGAAAATGGATGAACAACTTGAGCTGTTTGGCCAAACAGCTGTTTCAGAGTGTTTTATTTTAAAACAAAGGACCAGTGACATACAACCTTTCCACCCATACCTGAATAAGTATGAAGCAGCAGATCCTACAATCTTACATAGGTAAACAATGCAGCATTGTGTTGCAAAAGCCATGTTTTCTGGGACACAATGCAGTCAATGGGGTTTGAACAAAGCCATCCCACCGCTACCACCAGGACCAGAGTGGTCCAGGAACACTGCAGCAGAGCACAGTGTTTGCTATGCGAAGCCATGCACCTGCATGGTATTTTCAGGGATGTTCTCCAATGGCCTTGTCTACGCAAATTAGAAGGATTAAACCAGACCTCAGAGCAATTTAAATAAATCTGCACAACCTGAGTGTCACTGTGAGTGCCTTACACCGTTTCATCTTAAATTAGCTCCCTATCAGTTTAAACTTGTCTCTCCACATGTAGGAACTCTCCCAAGCACAGCAAGGCGACACCTGTGAATTGACCTCTAACCACTACTGTGCATGTAACTAAATGTGATTTATACCTGGTTGTAATTTTACCCATTGTAAATTACATACATAAACCCCATAAATTTTATGTACATACAAATGCATGTGTGTATATAAATATATGAAAACAAACCACCACTTGTGCTCCAAATCTAAAAGCTTCTCTCAGCCATTCAATAACCCTTACAAACAGAGCCAGACAGACTTTATGTTTTTATAAAGTCTGCAACTAAACCTTAAAATAAATAATAAAAAGGGGTCATAATTCATCATCCTGACATCAAATCAGCAGATTGGGGTTTCAGTATATCAGAGTGATGGATATAGACTTGTTTTAAGTATAGTTTAGTCTGCATTATACCAGAGCATTTATTGTTGCCTTTAAGACTGTTTCCTTTCCAAGTTGTTTTAAGTAAGAGCAACACTGTTATTTTCCCTTAACTGCCTGGGTCTGGGAGTCCACTATTCAGCAGAAAGAAAAAAATTGTCCCCAAAAAATCATGATAGGGAAGCAACAGGAAGGACAGTGGGTGCTAGAAAACACAATTTCTTGTTTTTCCTTATTTTCTCTTGCTTGCCAGGTGATCAAATAACCACTCTTCAATGGATCGGGAGTTAAGCCTCTCTCCGGAACAAAATCCTTCCTAATAAATCCCCAACCGCCATACAACCTCTCCATCCGCTGCTTTTCACCTCTGCCATTTCACTTTGCCACAGCTCAGGCTGCTGGAGCACTATTATCCTGGGTCCCACTGCCCATGACCACGAAGGACCACATCCAGTCCCTCCAGTATACTCGCATTACAGCTTCCATCTGCTCAGATCAACGTCTACCTGCTCCCCTTGATCCACACCTGCCCTCTTGCCCATATCTCTCTGCTTTTGATGGGGTGAGATAAAAAGAGCTGCTAGTGTCCTCATAAGTGAAAACTCTGATCTTCAATGAATGAAAACATTCAGCAAATGAACACACATTTTCAGTTTTTCCATCACCAGAGCGCAGTGAAAACTATTAATTCTCACTACAACCCTAGATGGTGGCAAAACACAACAACTTTGCGGATAGCCCAGCGCAGTAGGATGCAGGCAAAGATATCTGTTAACCACCTAGGACATGCTGTGCAACCTATACACAACTGCTTCACTTTGCCCAAGGCTAAGATGATCACTTTTCTTAACCTTAAAAAAGCCCAACTTTTTTGAAACAACTCCATGGGCTACCCTGTATCCTCCCAGCACTAAGATACACGGGAGTGGTAGAGTCATAAAACTACTAACCTTTTTGGTAAAACATTTTCTTAATTAAATATATTGATAAATACCTGCATCCCTTCAGCTTATACTTCTCAGACAATGCCAGCAACCACCGACAACACTGGAGAACATCCCCATAGAGTACAGGACATTTAATTTCGCTGCAATTATTTCAGGGCACCCCCCCTAATACCTTGTAGACCAGCAAGAGTCAGCAAATCACTAACACCGATATGGAAACTTGCTGTTTGGTACAGATTTAAACAAGACCTCCTTGTTTTTTGTGTGTTGTAAATGGTGCTTACTGTGTTGTAAATGGTGCTTTGTAAGCACAACTGGTAATCAATTTGGAAAAGATGAGAAAATGTAAAAGAATAAATTATCATTTCCACCCATTTCCTTTGCTCCTCCTGCCCCCATCATAGTTTTACAACCCTTCTTTGAGCCTACTTATGCAAGCAGTCAAATCAGCACAGCAGAGGAGGTGAAAACCCCCAAGCAGAGAGGAAAGGAGAGAGGATGAGCGGCTGCTGCTAGAAAACAGGTCTACAAACAAAGACAGTGTCAGGGGTTGATCTGTGTTAGGAAGTGCCCCCATCCTTCAGGTTGCTCATATCACTTCTTTCCTTGCAGCAAAACTGAAACAATTCTTTGTGTGTTATAAGGCCGTGCAGGAAGCCGTTTACAGGCATGGGGGTATATACTCTTCAAGTGGAAAAAAAAAAAAAAAAAGCCAAACCAAACCCCATGAACGAACTAAATAATTATAGCAACCCTAGGTCTGACTGTACCCCTCTTGTGAGAATACTATTGTATATTCTTCATAGTATGTATAAATAGGACTGGTTTTATCATCTATACAGGCTAGGAAGTCCCTATCATTTACATTGCCTTCTCTTTTGCTTAGGTTGGAAGCTTATACACAAAAGTTCCTTAGTATGAGTTTGTAGATAGGTATGTGTAAAGAGTAATAGATAAGCAATTGTGCAATATGAGGCCATAATTCCACTGAGCGAGAAAGCATGAAAGTAACCCCAGGTAATGTAACTGTTTCTACATATTCATACAAATAATCTTAGCCTGTGTCCTGACACTAATATAAGAACACAGTCTTACAGAGCTTGAAATCTTCCCCTGGAGAAACAACTTTGCAAGAGCAGAATGGAAGAAAACATGCTGTGTAGAAAAGAATGCTTGTAGCTTTGCTTGCTATTTAAACCAGGCTGATTAATCTTTAAAATCTAGCAGCTTTTCAGATTTTTGCCTTCCCTCCCTCCCCCATTTTACCAGTCTTTTTATCAGTGCTTTAAAGTAACAGCACACCAAGAGCTAAACTACACCCAGGAGTGCAAACACAAATGCCATCAAGTGCAAAAGCAACAGCTCATGTAAAGAGCTCAGAAACCACTAACTAGCCGGAGACACAGGACAGGTCACAAGTGGAATAGAAAGCAAGGAAGAACTGGCACCTATGAATCTCAAAAAGATGCCTGAATACAAGCAACCGCAGCCCTTCAGACACCATGCAATTACTGGGGTTTGAGTTGTCTTCTCAAACTGGAACCATCAGGGTTCACGTCTGCAAGCTCTTCACTGCAGAAGTGAGATCTTAGGTCCTGGTAAAATTTGAGATTGTTAGGAAATGTGTAGATTGTCAAAGCTGACACATTAAAAAACCACCCTAAAAATGTGATGAAGGATGCCAATATTGACACTTGCTTTCATATGCAGCAAGGTGGGAATGGAAAACAAGATGATACTCAGAGAAGAAATACAAATGAACAGAAGGCATTTATCAGGAGCACGTTACCTGGAACGAGGGCTGCCTTGTTCTCAGCAACAAACATGGAAGACAAACCATCCCCTTCCTGGAAACCGCTTGTAGTCTAAAGCCCTAATTGTGACACTATGATCTGTCACATAAGGTTAAGTATCTACATAAATGTTTTCAGATCTAGGCCTTAAGAAGTGAAAGGTAGTCCAAGGTAGTCCTTCAGCGCACCAGTGGGAAACCTAGGTTATATGGAACACAAAAAAAAAAGCGGGAAAAAAACCTCAGTATGAAGCACAGTACACATTTCAACTAGGAAACAGGTAAGTACAGCACCTCAGGAAAGATCTTCCCTTTCATAGGAAGTTATTTGGGAGATAAGAAAGAAGACAGAGAATCAGACCACCATTAATCACTGGGATACAATCCTGTTTTTCCACATCTTGGGTCTAACTGCACAATCTAAAGGCTGTCTGCCTTTGCTAGGACAAGAATTCCTGCATAAGTGTATGGATGCAATGCATATGTTGCACAAAACCCAAGTTTACATAATAAAGAGAATATATATTTGCTTTGATCTCAAGTTGCCCCATAAATTTTTAATAACAGCTGTAAACCAGAAATGTTTGGATAGAAATCAGCAGCAGCAATGAAATATAAGCATGCTACTCATTTCAGGTTAGGAAAACCCATTTCCAATCCATTCCTATTAGAACTGTTACCAACTCCTTGCAAGGATAAATGCAAATGTCATTCACAGCCATTTATTTGCAGATTATTCTCTTCAGCCTACCGCTTTCCCTTGCTGTCTCCAAAACAGAGGGAATAAGGGACCATTCAATCTGTTTTGTCATCTTTGTTCCTATTAGCAGAGACAACACTAAGTTCAGATATTGCAGTCCTCTCATTTTATATTTCACTGGAAGGATGTGTCAATCTGTTTTTTCTTCCTCTACAGAGAAAAACTGTTAAACCAAAAGTACTAAAATATACTTTTCTACTACGCACCACAAATAGATTACAGTTTCTAGTTCAAGTGCAAAGGGACAAAGAAACCAAAATCTTTTTATATGCATACATTAAAATAAAAGCAGGAAACAGATTACCATCTGGAGAAAAATATTAACCCTTGAGCTTTCAATGATGCAGCTCACGGGAACTTCATTTGCAGTGCTCTTTCCAGCTCCTTTCCCCCCACCTCGATTAAAGAATTAGCACTGTTGTACAGCATTTAAAACAGTATGTTGACACATATCCTATTAAAAAAAATAACATTTTAGGTAAACTAAGAGGCAGTCAGGCTCCAAAAAGCTGAGGCTATCAAATACATATCTAGAAGAAAAAAAAAAAAAAAGAGAATTTCCTTGTTCAAAACGGTTTACAAAGATCACTGTAGATCACAGTGGCATTTCATAGGAAGAAGGTTTTTAGAAAACACAGTATTAAAAGAGAGATCCAACAGTATTAGGGGGCAGAAAAGAGGACATGATTGCAGTGCAATATGATGAGCATGAGAAAGAGCAAGCTAATGGGATATAAAACGGCGTACACTGGAGACAGCTTTACAAGTTAGAGAAATGACAGCCAAATAGCAATCATACCACAACAAAAAGGTACTGACAAGTCAGAAAAAAACTTCCATTTTCTAAATGACAGCAGACTTAGTCCTTACGTATGAAGAGTACACATAGCTGGAGTTAAACAGTAACTGGATAGTCCTATAGATGTTTGTAGATGACCTAAAATGGCGAGAAATCATTCGCTGTCCTCACTCTGCAATGTTCATGCTACTCTGGACACAGACAGATGCATTTTTCTGGATGCAGGTATGTCAGTAGAAAGCTAACCCGTGCACGCCCTGCCTCTCCTGCTGTCACCTCCGTGCCAGGAATGAGCACTTGCAGAGTCCTCCTGGCACGGTACTTCGTGAGCACTCCCCAAATCACTTTCAGCGAAACTATTTGGGCTAGGTCAAGCAGGAAGTTACATATAGGTCCATGTTATCCCCACCAATTTCATCGGAACCAAATGAGAGAGTTATTAAACAAGAAGCCCTGTCAATAGATCAGTGAGGATGGTTACTTCGGAGGGGGAAGGATAATTGTTTACTACCCAGCACACAGAACAGGGATGCCAAAAAAACAAGGTATAAAACGAACAAACCAACCAAAAGCAGGTGACTTAATTTATAAATTAAGGACATTTCGGAACTGAACTAAAAAAAGCACCTCCCTTCACAAAGGCTACTTAGCCTCCAGATATGTGACATGAAGCAGGTGGAAAACACTGCAATGGACACAGCTCAGGATGGCAGTTTGCCTAGACAAATGGGCCATTAAGGATTTAACATGCCTAGACCTCTCTTTAATTGGAAAAGATGGGATACAGAAGATACATGGAATGTCTGAAGCACACAGTGAGGATATTTTCAAGCATGTGCTGAGGAGGTATCAAATGTTTGGCCTGTTATTATAGGCTTTCCTCAGCATCCGTGACTGCTAGTTATCTAGCCTTCTGCCAGAGATAAGGCAAACTTCTGATCTGACCACTACAGCCATTCATGTATTAAACCTGACTTTAATTGACCTTAGCCTCTATATTGCATTTTGCAACTCTTAAGCAAACCTGATTTTATAGCTGCCTATATTCAGAGGTACAAACCAGCACAGCTCTGGTGTTACTGCAGATCAGAGCCTAGCTTCAAGCAATACTTCCAGGACATACACCCTTATTTCTAGAAGTACTGTGTGCGTGCACCACTGCTGATCTACAGAAAAAGAGCAGCAAAGCAGGAACCTCACTGAATTCACAATTTCAAAGTCTACCATGTAAAACGCCAATTAAATAACTGGCTTCTAACCCTCCCTTGTGCCAGCCACGGTGTTAAATCCAGTGAGAGTAGTATGTCTTTAAGAACTATTATAAAAGTTGACCTTTCAAAAACAAGGAGAGGGGAAGAACAAGGGACAGGATGAAAAGCACAATGATGTATCTATATGAAAACTATTAGTTTAATTTCCCCAGTTGAACATAGCACAGAATTGTGGAGGTTGGATAGCACCTCTCAAGCTTGCCAGGTCTAACCTCCCTGTATATGCAATCTTCCTGGGCAACTTGCTCTAAAAATAAGTGTGCAGGCACATGATCATCCACTTGGATTTAGGCTGGTGCTGGAGTAATGACTAGACTACAGATACATCTTCCTACGAAGACAGACTGTCTCAGAGCTGCGAGGTAGGGATGCCCATACTTTTTGGCACTGTGGCTTCAGAAACCCAAAAGAACATGGCTAAATCGCTTTTGCTAGGTGGCTGACTAAGGCCAGAGCTGAAAAGTTAGTTAAAATGGGGTTTAAGCTAAGTTTGTAATTGGGAACTATGACTGCAAATGGCACAGGAACATGTACGAAAAAAAGACCGTCAAAAGAAGCAGGGAAAACGGGCAAGAGAGACTCAAGATGCAGTACTCAACAAGACATATTATTTGCAACTTCTCTGGTTTCTGCAAACACCAGTCACGGTCCAAGACTCTCTTCAGTGGCTGTAAGCACACAGAGCTCATACCCAGCACATCCACATTAAGGCAGAAAAGTTTAGGAGGTCTGCCCAAGTAATGTCTCCACACAATTATACCTCTGAAGTCATAACCCCTCCCTTTAATACTTAAGAAAAAAGAAATCCCATTCACAGCCAAAATGTACTGATAATACTGCGATGGCAGTATGGCCCTGAGCCTGCAGTCTTTTCTCAGAAATAATTCTCATTAGAAGAAAACTGAAGGATCGTCCTCTTTATTCAGTTATTTGCAGGACATGTAACACACGCTGTTCACTAGAAGGCCAACGCTGTGGACTTTTTCAAGAGTGCGCAAGTGTTTCAATCCCAACACTTTGCAGGTTTTCATCTGTAAGAGACAGAGAGCAGAAAGCAGAGTTGGGAAGCAGCACCCAGGAGGACACCAGAAGCAGATTTCCACCGTGAAGGGCGGGGGAAGGCTGCATGTAGTAAATTGTTTCATCAAATAATTGGAGGAAGGGCCAATGTCTCCTTTGGAAGGTTGACAGTAAAAGTCTGTCAAAAGCAAAAACAATGCAGAATTAATTATTCTTACGTATGAGAGGACCTAGAACTCAGCCATCTCCTGTTAATTAAAACAGGAAAATATCCTCAATATAGTTCCAGTTCAGTTCTCGTTAAAGCCAACAGAGAGCACTCCCACTGCCTGTAACATTAGTTACATGTCCTTTTAAGGACTCACCCCTTAAAGGCACTGAAATTGAATGTAATTGTAGATACTTCTTATTGCAGTATTTCTTGTATAAATTGCAGTACAACTTCTCTTTCATATTCAAATATCTGAGCTCACATAAAATGCACAAGAGTCTACATCAACTCACTCTGTTTCAACTGTTCTGGAAGTCACCGAAAAGTAACTAGCAAACTAAACTTCATTAGTGTAAAGGAACTCCTCAAAGACAGCTTTGCTCAGGTTGAAAGAGGTGAAGTTTTGTTTTTGTGTTAGCTGCTCATCCACGTGGTAAGAAGCAGAATGCAGCTCCAACGTGCAATAAGTACAGACAAGGTCTGAGACAGTCATAATTCATCTTTTCTTCTCCCTTTCTGTGAAGATGACAACACTGAAAACTAAAAGCACTTTAGTCCTCGCTTCTGCTCCCATGTAGCTAGTACATTTTGTGAAGGACAGAAGAGAACTAAGGCTTCTCCAGACTACCTTTCCCACAGCATTTTGCAAAATAGGGAGTAGAAAGATCTTCAAGATCAATCAGGACCTGTAGGCATCCTACCACAGCTGTAGGATCCACAGCCTTTCATGAAAAGTTCTCTCCTCACAATGTATACAAGTCATTTATCAAGGGATCAACAAAAACCAGCATGCTGGACAGGGAGCCAGCCATCTAAAGTAGAAACACAAAGGAGAATGAAAGGTTTTAAATCTACCCGTTGAAGTGAGGAGCCTTGGCGTGGACCGAAGGGAGGCTGCTCCATCATACCACAATCTTAAGACTTGTAATAGCCAAACTGGAACAAGGTGCCTCCAGCCTTTACTCCAAGCACTGGGCACCAGCAAGTCCCTCAAGGAAAAGGACAAGCAAACGAGATGGCCATGATGGCTTCATGGTCACAGTCTTCCTTTTACCTGCCAGCTCACTAGTTAAACACCTCTGAATTATGAGGGACATATTTAAATAACTTGCAGCTTGAACTTGCCTCATGGACTTTTAACACCTGAGAGTGCTCTACACCACCCAGTAAGTTGCTGGATAGCCCGTGGTTAGGAACGCTTAGTTTGCCCCCTTGAAGCTTTCATTTTACATTGAATTAAAAAAAGACTGGAGGGAGCTTCACATTCTAGCAAGGCAAAGGCCTGAACAGCGTACTTGCACTTCAGTTTCCACCCTGGGTTATTAGCCAGAATGTTTATAAAATAATTTTAAAATGCCAGCTTTTATGTATTACAGTTTTATTAATCTTGAATGATACATCATATGCGCTGGACGCATAAAAGGAAACATGGTTTGCATTTTAAGATGCTTTAGTGAAAACAAATGAATTATCTTTATTAAGTGAATTGAACCTTGCTGTGTCCTCCACTGAAGTATTTTGGTATTAGTGAATCTCTTTCCTCATTGTTCTTTTTTTCCACCTTATGTTAGGCAAGGAAAATAAGCATTTCTGCATTTACAGCTCCCAAATGGTTTCTCAGTTTTGAATTAAATAGTCTGTGATCTGAACTATCTGAATATACAGAAACGAAGAAAATACTCTCTATGCACATGCAGAAGAGGCTGTTTCTGTCAAAAGCTGGTTTACTACTTCATCAGATTCTGGTTCCATGTGCTCAGCCAAGAGTGACTACCACCACTTCACTGTTTGACTTTATTTGAGATATTGGCAGTAAAAATACATTGCCTAGGTTCTGTTTAAGTACATTACAAGAAATGTAGGCATTACATCAGATGGCTTAGGCTTAAGAGAAGGTATTTATATATTTTAACATATTTATATAGAAAACATTTTTAACAAAAACCAGATTTTGCATCCAGGTTATAAACTCAATTTTATAAAAGACAGCATAATTGCAAAGAGAGGGTGGAGATGCTTCATTGCTGGTTTTATTAGCTAACTTGGCCAACAATCAGCTTTTATTCTTATCAAAGATACAGATGCGTCCATTTGCTATTATACATAGCTTCTAGGCTCCAGAAAAGTGGTGAATCTGTCCCCTTAGCATCCTGAAGAGTCCAAGTACAGGAATTTTAACGCCTTCTTTGAGCAATTGATCATCAGTGTAAACAAATACAACCTAAAAGGACTGTCCTGAGGGGCGGCAAGCTCTTTGGAAGTAGAGACTATCTCTTGACTGCATACTTGTTCAGTGCTTAATACATTGGGGCCCCAGCTTCAGTAATGCTCACTCTAATCTTCATCTGAAGTATTATATCAGCAATTCATACGCAAACTTAACCCACCTAAGCAATCAAATACAAAGGCCAAAGAAGAACTGGATCCCAGTTTTCCCATTCTACAAGCCTCAGAGGGGGGGAAGATAACAGCTAAACAAGTTATATGTTCCAAAACCAAGGTTTTATGGAGGAAGGCGAGGTTGGAAGGAAAGAGGGATGATCCTTCCATAGCACTGCAATGCCACAGGAAAGCACCACGTTTAATGTAATCAAGCTCTACATTGCAGCCATATGGAAACAATTTCAGTCAATAAACAACTCCTGCAAGAAGACAGCAGAGGAACAGAAAAATCAGATACCAATTTAGCTAGGAGGCAGGAAAGCCACTGGCTGAGCTCAGAGGCTTGCATTATAAGAAATATTTAAGTCCAACAAAACAGCACACATTTTTGAGTCTCTATTACTTGCCTTAGACTTCCACAGTGCCACACCTCAAATTGCAAGCAGTAGAAAAGGCATACCTTCTTTTACAGTACCTTTCCCAGCCTCCAAGATCCAGTGCCTCAGTCCTCTTCCCTTTCTTCCCCCCTGCAAATCTTTCCTCAAAG
>VYZV01035744.1:55293-191414 GCA_013401275.1 Pandion haliaetus | reverse complement strand
TTTTCTTATGTTTTAATGGAATTTCCTGTATAAATAAATAAAAAAAAATCCAATACAGTAAAGGTCAGACAACAACAGTCTCTAAAGTCCTGGGTTTTCACCAACTGCAAGAAATTTAAGTGACCCTTTAAAATAATTGAATATTTACTGCAGTGATAGTCTCCCTGCTTCAGGACAGACCTATAAGGTTTGTCCCGGCATGTTCTGTTCCTGATCCTACTTATATTAGGATTATGTCACATTTGATATTATACAGCTGAAGTTAATTATTACTGTATTCCTAAAATAGTAATTAAGAGCAGCAACTCATTGAAATAATATGGCCTTCAAGAAGGAGCGCAGGCCGGGGACCGTGGAGCTGATACTCAATATTCAGCTCAGATGATGTTTCCTGGTAACTATTGAGTGGTCATGTCGGCTGGAGTTAGTCTGCCTTAGCTTAGATGTCTACACCTCTCCTAATCATTGCGAGGTGCTATGTACCAAGGGAGAAAGGCGTCTCCAGAGTATGATTTGTCTCACAGTAGAAGAGATGTTGAATGCAGGGTACAGGAGTTGCCCTTTCTACATGGACTACACAGCCTTGGTTGACTAGCTCAGTCCTACACAGCTAACTTTTAAATGTCCAAAATCTGAGGCCAAATCTAGCTATTATCTTCGTGTCCTTTGTTTTCAACATTTACAGAAGGATGCCTGTTCCTTGTTTTTCACAACTTCCCTAAGAGAGATGACGACAGTATGTTCCTTTATAGAAGTTGCTTATATAAGCATTGCTTATAAAAGCCCAGGTCCCAGAGCAAACCACTTTAGAGTAAGATAACTCCTGAGAGTTAGACTAGGATCGTGCTTGGGGAAGCACATCTCAGCCTTGAACAACATCCCATATGCTGGAATTCACACTGTCCTCTCTGCAAGACCATTCCCACCTCTTACCTATCCTGAACAGCAATTCAACACCAGATTATTTTCTCATCATTTGATCAGATCTAATATTTAATCTCTTTCTCTGGGGCTCACGTGCTTCTGAAATATGAATAGCTCCTGTGTCTGCTTTTTGCCACGGTGTTACTGCCAAATCTTGCGATCTTATCTCTCAAACCGCTTCACCAATTTTCTGTTTGATGTCCTGTTTCCTCCCCCAGCATGAAAAATCAGTGCAGAAAGTGCATGGAAAATACAGTTTCACAAGCCGTAGTAACTCTTTGCCTGGTGGTTGGTATGTCCAAGCAGAAGAACAGGATCACTTCTCTTGCAGGATAGCAAAAGAAAGCTCCCAGGTTTTGTGTTGTTTCCTAGTTGCTACCAGTGTGATGCAGACTCCAGAAAAGCCAGGGTAAATTCTGCCACTGGTTGAAATGGGGCCAATATTTCACTCAGCACACTCAGGAGCAACAGTAGACACTGGCATGGCTGCAGGTTCAGGATCCGATCCCTTCACATTAGAAATATTTTTTCTATATTCTTTACAAAGAAGCAAATCTGAGAAGCAATGCATGGACCTCATCCTGGGACACCCTGAGCGAGCTGCAAGTTGCTAAACACCTAAGAGGGGACATACTGTTTAGAGATAATTTAGCACTAGTAAAAAATACCATATTGATTGCCCTGAAGACAGATGTCCTCTGTATAGCCCAGGCAATGACGTGTTGTTGAGAGGATGGGATTCATGCAGCAGTGTGGGAAAGCTCTGTGCTGAGCAAACTGAGAAGAACTATTTTGCCAGCTCCACAGCACTGTACTGCTCTGACAGAATGAACATTGCATTAAACCAAATCAATGGGAGAAAAATGATTTATTTAACACAGTAGCTGTATTTACAACTACCAAAATGCTTTTAACAGTGAAGTGTTACGAGGTGCTGATTTCCCAAATATAGATGAATTTCTACAATTATTAATTCAAAGAGATTAAGCTTGCAGTTTATTAGCAATAAAAGCTATGTTATAGGTATAAACACTGCTAAAGAGCTGATGATGCCAGAAATACTGCATGACAGACCCTTTATTTTAAATCACATAACACAAGTATATTCCACATGAAAGGATTTGGTTTGTGGAGTATATATGAATCCAATAACTCATCTGGCTCAGCTCCATTGATTCCTGAAGCTGTGTCATTGGCACCATCTATTTTCTGCAGACACAATGCACTGGTGATGAGTGTGATTGAAGTATCTATATACAGACACAGTACCATGTGAGGAAATGTCCTGGACAAAAAATAGCTTTCACTGAAAACACGTCCTTTGCAAATAGGAATAGTTCCTAAACTTAGTGGGTTTCTAAAGTCAGGTTGTTTTACGTTAAGATCAGAAGGGATTTCACATCTATTTTTCTTACTTCTCTCCCTCTTTTTCCTTTTCTCTTTCTCCTTTTTTACCCTCACCTTTTTTCTACTTGTATGAGGACACAGCAAAAGCTCTCAGTAAAGGAATAAAAAAAACAAAATAAAAAAGACCAGGCAAGTAAAGAAGGAAAAGAAATACGCAGGTGGCAAAACCGTACTCAAAATACTGTCGTTTATTAAATTATAGGTTTTCTATAAACTTTTTGAGTGAGCTAGAAAGATGTTTCCTTTAGAAATATATGGACCAAAAGTGGATTTATTGACAAACGACAAGCAGTAGGGATAGATAGACTGAGATTTGTGTGTTATTTTCTGTTTCTGTTTCATGGTGCTTATCACATAGACTCGGGAGTTTTGTTGCTTTACACACAGTGGTGCTTAATGTAAGCTTTAGAGAGCAGAGCCTCACTTACTGTGGGTTTTTATAGCACCAAACTCAATGGGCCTCAGGTTCCAAGTGTTGCTGTAGTGGAAACAGTAAATAACAAAAAATGGGAAGACGATGGGATTTTAGTGTATTCCCACTAAAAATTTGATGCCGTATGCTTTACTGTAAGAAAAATTACTGGAACTGTTCAACCAGATCTTGAATGTGATTCTGTCTATCTTGTTCTTTCACCTTCCACACATTCAACCTCCTCTTATTTGCACAAGATCCAGCACTATTATCTCAGTACCTCTCAAAGCCCTGGTGGTACTAACTAATCTCAGAAACCCCTGGAGACATTTCACAAACTCAGGGCATGGGTTCTGAAGGGGGCCTGATTCTTCATTCTGATGCTACAGCAACATTTAGAGAATGAGGTCCACCCTCCATGCTCTGTTATGCCAGGCACGTGTGACAACTGCAGAATTGTCATCACAGCTCCTCTGAGATTTGTTCTCTTCCATACTCAGCTGCTAGTTAAAGGGCTGATGATTAAGTGACACAGTGAGGTCAGGGTGCATCTTACGGGCAAGATAGTGCTCAGCCCACCACTGGTGCTAGCTAACATCTTGGTAGCTCATTGCATGGTCACTTCTGATTGGTAAGTCCCCGTATGCTCTAGAGACGTTCTCCTGATGTGGCAGTCTGAGGAGGAAGGAACATCCCAGCTGGATCATGGAGACCCCTGACAGCACAAAGCTGCCAGATGTTGGCCACTCTAAAGCCCTCTCAGACAGCAAAAGAGCCCTCTCATCCTTTTAGAAGCCAACAAGTGGTTTACCTGGGAGCTTAACTTCAGTCTTACAAATAAGGGATTGCAGAAGCAAGATGGAAGAGGGTCCAGGCTTTGTCTAGCCACTGCTCATCACAGGACTGATTCCTGCTCCTTTAGATGCTAGGTAAACATTGTATTTGGGTAAAAGTGACTTTCTGATGTGCCTCGCCCTGCTCCCTGTTCCTAGCTGCAGCTGGCATGAAGGACTTGGTGTGTAATCCAGACACAGGTCACGAGGTGAAGATGAAGAGGCAGTGTGTAAGCCTGGGTTCTCATGGAGGAACGGAGAGTCCTTCACAGGCACTTCCCAAGCTGAGGAACAATGTTCTACATAGTCCCTCATTGAGGCAATACTTGAGGTAATATTTGAGGTATTCTTAGGGGAAGTCACAGTTCTTGTCCTTTCCTGAGCATAGGAAGAAAGACAACTAATGTTCAATCTGGAATGTATCATTTACCAGGGAGTAATTGCTGTCCCATGCAGGAATTAGAAGAATTGAAGAGAATAATTCTCTGTAAGGGAAACTGAGAAGCCTCTGGTTCCACCCCCTTCCTCACTACCACATTGATTATGCCTAAATCTTTCCCAGAAGATGTAAAACCCTGTCATAAATGAGACATCTTCTCTCTTAGGCAATCTCTCCCATGCCTTCCCTGTCTTAGGAGATCTGATTAAAACATAGCAGAGTCTCTCTTTCAATGGAAGAATACAGCAACATGGTCTGCCAACAGGCCCTGGTAGACCTTGAAGTTCTCCAGGACCATGTTTATTCTATTTTAGGTGACATCTAAATGTCAGGTGATTCTGGACCTGGAATGTAAAACATAGTTCTGCTCTATTGGCTCACGGTGATCCACTTGCTCTTCTCTTTCTAGATCGACAGCATGCAGGCTCTGCTTCACTGCCCCAGCGTGCTGGTGTGTGTCGGCCGGGAGCCATTTAAACCTGTATCGATGGAGAATTTGAGGAAACACTCGATGGAGAAGCTGCCCAACCTGGCTCCCCATTCCAATGGCAACAATGTCAATGAAAACAATGAAAGTAAGAAAAACTCTGGCGCATATTGCACCATCATCTCCAGGCCTGTGTCCCACAACATGGAGATTACAGGCACTATTGTACTGCCCCAACGTGCAGATTTCATGTGGAAAATGGACTTCCCTCTCTCTGCCTCCCAGGCCTTTCCATCCTCCCCTTCTTTTTCTCTGGTTTCCTTCTAGGATTTCCTCCCTACACCCTCCAGTCTTTCTTTTACATGCTCCCCGTGTCTGGCTGACTTCCCTTCCTCTTTCATATCTCTGTGTCTCCTTTTCCTTCCAGAACTCCCTCCTTTCCTGTGTCTGCCTCTGAGGCTCCCCAAATCCTTGAGATTTCCCACGAATCCTCTATCCCCTTGTCTGTCTGTCATATAATGCCTGCACTTAGGCATTTGCCTGCACCAGGACCAGAGGATGCCCTGGTTTTTGTCAGCAGGAGACTCAGTTTCTCTTGCAGGTTACAGCTGCAGTGTAGCCCTTTGGGAACAAAGCATGTTTTTATCTAATGTTCAGGAAGGAGTATCTTATGGGTTATTCAGGATGATATTTCTTAGGCACTTCATCATGAGTTATCTAAGGTCACAGGTAATTAAAACAGCCACCCTCAGTAGCATACGAAAAGAAACTTCCCATTTCCAAAGGGCAATTCATCTCACCTATATTAAGGATTTGGTTTAGGGTGAAACGAAGTGTGCTCTGGAGGTGCACCTGTTTCTCTCCATTGTCAA
Source organism: Pandion haliaetus (assembly GCA_013401275.1). NCBI lineage: Eukaryota > Metazoa > Chordata > Aves > Accipitriformes > Pandionidae > Pandion > Pandion haliaetus. Next base: position 186,100 of record VYZV01035744.1, on the reverse strand, counting down.
TACCAGGAGCCAGGAAAGATTCACTTGTGTGTTGAAAACTAGTTGTAGAAACTTAAGGACAGAGGCATGCCACACTCACTGCCTGAGATGTAAAAAATTGGATGGAGCAGTGGGAATAATCTGAAGCTTTGTCCATCAAGAGACTGAGCAAATGTATCAGTTCAAATGCATAAAGATGGTTAGATAAGAGCTATTTCATGTGTTATTGATCTTGGTTGGCATGCTCCCTGTTCCACACTTCCTGCCTAAAATACCCTCCATTCAGCTGCATATACATATGCACACAGAGGCATGTGGTTGTCTAGATATATAAAAGTAAACTTTGAACAAACTTGTATTAGAAATGAGATAGGTGCGTATCTTGCAAGACACCATGATAGCAATGTACTCTGCTTGAAATGAAGGGTCTAGGACCTCAACAACTCTATGCAGATCACTGCACTGAGCCACAGAGATGTGCTTTGGATTACAATTCTTAAAATTCCCGTACTATTACTGATTTATTCTATAACTACCACTATTTCTTTTTGTAACAATCACCAGCTTACAATTCCTTTTCCATTTTTTCTGTATGTTTTAATAAACATTATAATTATTCATAGTGCTACATCCCTGCAGGGACTGAGTGCTGCTCTGGTCTACATGGCCACACCTGTGTTTCCTGGCATGTGAGTGAAGAAGTGGATGATGCACAGTAAATATGTGACACTTGTGTTTCAATTTAGATTTAAAAAATAATAAAGTTAAGGTATAGAAGATTTTAATGCAGATTATTCATTGAAAACTTAATATTTATGGTCATCACTTAGTCAAAGCCAAATTTTCAAGTTATCTAAACTGGCATAGGCTTAGCTTTAATGGAATAATAATGGAATAATATCAGTATTCACTAGTTTGAGGGTTTGACCTATATCATCTTTATGTCACCTTTATATGAGTTAACATTTCTCTTAATCTTTCTTTTCTTTACTTATTCCAAACTCCAGTGAACTTTGGACTGAAAGCCAAAAAAAGTGTTATCCATCCACGGTCAGCATCAAGCAATAGGTCAATGAGATTTTCTTTATCATCAGAAAAGTCATATCCTAATGGCCTCGTTGCCTCACCAGATAATGGCGCATCTTTCTCAAACAGTTTCTCACATCCAAAACCTGGGGACCTGGTCCATTCCTTGGTCAATGATGACATAGAAAAACGGGTACATGTGAACAAGGATGGGAGCTTGTCTGTTGAGATGAAAGTCCGCTTCCGCTTGCTAAATGATGAGACTTTGCAGTGGTCCACCCAGATCAAAAAGTCCAATCTGATGAACCAGATGCCTTGTGAAGAGTCAGGTGTAGAGGAGGACAGTGGAGTAGACCCCATACAGAAAATGAACCCAGAAGCCAGCTCAGAGGCAGATGAGTCATTATATCCCTGTGATATTGATTCTTACATGTCAAAACTTGAGGAATCAGAATGTGACGAGGCTCATTGTCATAGCTGTGGAAAGAAACATCAGGACTATGACATTTGGAAAAACCCCATGCACACATCCCAGAGGGAAGAGCCCAGTGTACGAAGCACCTGGCACACACGGTCGTCATGCTCCAGCACATCTTCCCGGAGGAGAGTAGTCCACAAAAAAATGGCTTCTGTGGATAGCCTCCACACCACATCCAGTGAGGAATTCTCTGAGCACATTGTGCAAGAGTCTTCATCCTATTCAGAGACTATAGAGAACAGAGTAGCATATAGATCCATTAAAAAGTGTATGTGTCGAAGTGATTTATCTACAGGTGCTTCCAATGGAGAAGACCAGCAAGAATACACTCGGACAAGCACGAGCAATAGTCAGAGACCTTCATCCTTGGGTTTAATGTCACATTCAAGCTGTGAAAACAACCTGGATACTCAAGATGCCCCTGAGGACCATGAGGCCAGCAAAACTAATTCACAAAATGAAGATGAAAATTGTTTTGAAGTTTCCTCTGTAAAGTGCTTAAAGAATGATGTGGAAGAGACTGAAAGCAGCAGGGTTGGGAGTGTCACGTCAAGGTCATCTCTGCAGTCTAGACAGAGCAAGAAGAATGTATGTGAGGAAACAAGTAGCATGGGTAGGAGCATGTCCTCCTCGAGCCTTCAGAAGGCAAATCAAGAAGACAACACTAGGTGCTCTGCTCCTGCCAACAGTGTGCACAGCAAACCTGGTAACTGTACCACCCCAACAGCAAAGAGTGAACAGAATGACCATTCTGATGACAACAATGCAGTGGCGTCCTCCTTCTCCAGTGAGTCCTGCTCTAAGAAAGAGGCTGAAGACGTTAAAGCAGAACAAGAAGAAAATGAAATCAATGAAGTCAGCTCAGCGTCGGCAAAAAGAAAGCCCAGCCAATCAATTAGAGATGAGAGCAGTGAAAGTGAACGATGCTCTACACAAGGTACTCCCCATTCCAGAGCTAGTGACAGGAACAGCAAGAGAAGTGACAGTGATGAGATCATTCTGTGCAATGCCTCTTGCTCTTCCAGAGGATCCAAAAAGAGCAAACACAGCCATATTAATTTGGATGCACAGTCTGAAATGTCTGTGTCTTCACTTGAATCCACTCTGAATAAAAAGAAGAATTCCCTACATGCAGATGATCTGAGATCATGCAGCAGGGCATCTAATTACTCCAAAAGCTCATGTGAAATAAAGAAAAAATCTATTGGAGACCCCACGTCTCATAACTCAGGATCTCTTCACTCAAACATTTCATCTACTAGTGAAGCAGAGGTAATTACAGGTTTTACTGAGGAGAAAAGTACCACCAATGGCTACAGTGAATCCTCAAAAGGCTCAAAGAAGAGAAGCCATAGAGAAGAAAGTAGCAAGCCATCATCCCTCTGCTCAAGTGTTTCAAGCCCTAATGGAAAAGCTGGAGAGGGTCATTCCAAAATTAATTCAGAGGCCCCTTCTTCAAGACAGGGAAGTATGAGTGAGAGCATATGTTCAAAAGGTGACCACTCAACTGAGACTGGGATTAGGAATGGAAATCCTGCAAGTGTCTCTTCAAGAGTCTCTTCAAAGTCAGAAGTAAAAGATAAATGCTTGTTGACACAGATATCCCAGGAAAGTGATGATAGGTGTTTACAATCAAACATATCTCAATCTTCAAAATCAAGGCAGATAAAAACTAGAAATCTTCATGTGAAGATGTCAAACTCCAGCCGAGCATCACTGTCTGAGACTTTGTCAGTATGTAGTATGCATTGTCCTGCCCCACCAAAAGGGAAGCCAAACAGCAAAAAACTACATTCAACCATGTTGAAGAATTCCTCCATTAGCAGCATAGGTACTGAGTCAGTGCTGACCACAGGAAAAGAGCAGAAAGAAATTGTAGATTCCTCCAAAGCAACTTCCTATGGGTCTAAATCAGCTGCAACTGAAATAAATGATCAGAAGAATAAAGAGACTGATGATTCTTGCAACAGAAAAGTAGAGGAAGAGTTAGAAAGCACAGGTATGCAGGAGGAAGGGAGTGATTTAATGCCATCTACACTACCAAATACAACTCCAGAAGAAGTTGTGCAAGAATGGCTAAGTAAAATCCCTTCAGAAACATTGCTTATAAAATATGAAATGGAGGATGATGCAGAAGAGGAATGTATAGAGGGAACCACTGAGGTATCATACTGTACAAATGCCAACGAAATCTCAGAGGATGAAAAAGCTGAGAAAAAGAATGTAGGGGAGGCTGAAAAAGAAGCAAAGGATGAAGTTGGAAAAGAGACACCAGAAGGCATTGCTCTTAATGAAGAGGCTGAAGAGTGTGTGAATCAGGAACAAATCTCTGAGGTTGTGTCCGAAGCTGCCAAAGCTGACCAGGCAGAATGCAGCCAGTCAGTTACATCCAGCCAAAATGTCAACAGAAGAGACCTGCCAACCTCTGTCCAGACTTCCGTCCAGATCATGAAGGCCTTGCTCAGTTCAAAACATGAAACAAAATTTGACCGATCAAACAGTTTGCCTGAAGTATCCCCCACTATGGGTAGAAAACTGAGTAACTCTGCCAACATTTTGATTACTTGTCTTGCAAGTCTCCAACTCCTTGATGAAGAGTCAGAAGATCCATCAGATAAACCAAAATGTTTGAATAAGCCAAGGTATATGGAGCTGCTAAATATTTTTCAAGCCCTGTGGCTTGGATGCACAGCTGAAAAAAGTGGTCCAAGTTCAGGTCAAGAGGCAAGTGAGCAGGCAAATACAGCCTCTGGGTTTAAAGCCCCCAAATCTGTCGATTATGACTTCACCCCCATGTCCTCCTCGGGGGTTGATGTTAGCAGTGGTTCTGGTGGCTCAGAAGAGAGTACAGCTGGTGCCAGGGACTGCACCTTAACGGCACAGAAAACCGCTGAACTCAAATCAGCTGCACAAGTGGAAAATGTAGAGACTGGCACTGAACTGACTGAGGGTGAGGAGCAAAGTAAAGGGGAAGAGCAGTCATCCCGACCTTCAACAGCCTGCTCAAAATCAAAAGGAGAGGCAAAAGCACAGTCTACTAGAGAGGACTCTCTAATTCAGGAGGCAGAAGAGAATAAGGAGGATCAGTGCAGTAACTGTGAAAAGGGTCAGGAGGAAGGGGGAGAAAATGAAAACAAAGAAAACAGCAAATTAACTGAAAATGGAGAACAAGAAGAAGATCAAGCTGTGAATGATGAACTCCCAAAAGAAAATCTTGAAGAGGAAGCTGATCAAATGCCCACTACTGATTATACAAATGTCAGTGATGCTGACTGTGGGACAGAGCTGAAAGGGGATTTGGAAGAGCAGCTTGGAAAAGAGTCTCCAAATGACCCAGAGCCCAAAGTCGATACGGCCACTACTGTAGCATCCATTGTCCAGCAAAATTCAATGGATCCAGACCCAATTTGGGTCCTGAGACTGCTCAAGAAAATCGAGAAGGAGTTCATGGCCCACTATGTCAGTGCCATGAATGAGTTTAAAGTCAGGTGGAACCTGCAGAACAACCAGCAGATGGATGAAATGATACTGGAGCTGAAGGAAGAAGTGAGTAAAAGGATACAAAAAAGCATAGATAAAGAGATGAGGAAGATTAAAACCAGAGCAGGTAAGAAGATGCCAAGACCTCCAGATGAACCACTCAAGCGTGAGTCAACACTCCAAACTGAGCAGAGGAGACGGCGATTGCAAACTATGCATAAAAAGTCACTCATCAGTGACAAGAATGGAACCCAGACTAGGCTAGAGGACACATCAGACTTATCATTTGATGTAAATGAAGATATAGCATTTAGTGCAGCTTTTGAGGCGAGTCTTAGTAAACAAACAAGTGAGGAGGAATACTGCCCATGTGACTCTTGTGTGAGGAAAAAAATGGTTTCCAAGCCCACAAGAAAGCCAGCGGTGGCCACCAATACCCCAGTCATGAAGGCTTTCGATTTACAGCAAATCCTGAGGTTGAAGAAAAACGATAATGAGGAAGCCTCAGAAGCAGTCCAGGACATCAAAACAATGCCCAGCAGTTCTGTGGAGGAAGCAGCAGAAAATGGCACTCCAAATGAAGAGAATGATGAGGGCAAACCCCAGCCAAGTGAAATGGAAGTGGAGGGCAATGAAGAAAAGGAGCCAGAATCAAACAAAGTGGGCAGCTCAATGTTGAAGAGAGATGGACAAGTATCTGAAATATCAGAGAGTCAAAACTGTGAGATGGAGGATGAGGTTAAAGATGAAGAAACCAAAGAAGAAGAAAAGGAAGAAGCAGAAGTACTGGGGGAAGAAACAAAAGAGAGAGAAGAAGAAGAAGAGGAAGCGAAAGAGGAGGAGGAAGAGAAAGAGGAAGAAGAAATAATGAAGGCAGAAGAAGAGGAGGAAACAAAAGAGGAAGAGGAGGGAGAAACAAAAGAGAAAGAAGATGAGGAAGTAAAAGAGGAAGCAACAGAGGAGACAAAGGAGAAAGAGGAAATAAAAGAGGAGGAAGAGGAAATAAAAGAGGAGGAAGAGAAGGAGGAGGAGGAGGAGGGAGTAAAGGAGGAGGAGGAAGAAACAAAAGAGGAGGATGAAGGAGAAACAAAGGAGGAAGAGGAGGAAGTGAATGAGAAGGAGGAAGAAACAAAAGAGGAAGAGGAAGATATGAAGGAGGAGGAAGAAGCAAAAGAGGAGGAAGAGGAAGTGAAGGAGGAAGAAGAAGAAACAAAAGAGAAGGAGGAGCAAGTGAATGAGGAGGAAGAAGCAAAAGAGGAAGAGGAAGACATGAAGGAGGAGGAAGAAGCAAAACAGGAGGAAGAGGAAGTGAAGGAGGAAGAAGAAGAAACAAAAGAGGAGGAGAAGCAAGTGAATGAGGAGGAAGAAACAAAACAAGAGGAGGAGGAAGTGAAGGAGGAGGAGGAAGAAACAAAAGAAGAGGAGGAGGAAATGAAGGAGGAAAAGGAAGAAACAAAAGAGGAGGAGAAGGAAGTGAAGGAGGAGGAAGAAACAAAACAAGAGGAGGAGGAAGTGAAGGAGGAGGAGGAAGAAACAAAAGAAGAGGAGGAGGAAATGAAGGAGGAAAAGGAAGAAACAAAAGAGGAGGAGAAGGAAGTGAAGGAGGAGGAAGAAACAAAACAAGAGGAGGAGGAAGTGAAGGAGGAGGAGGAAGAAACAAAAGAAGAAGAGGAAGTCATGGAGGAGGAAGAAGGAACAAAAGACGAGGAGGAAGACAAGAAAGAGGAGGAAGAAACAAAAGAGGAGGAGGAAATGCAAGAAGCAGAAGAAGCAACAAAGGGGGATGAGGAAGCAAAAGAAGACGATGAAGGAACAAAACAAGAGCAGCAGGAAGTGGAAGAAGAGGAAGAAAACACAAAAGAGAAGGAGGAAGGAGCAAAAGAGGAAAAAGAGGGAGCAAAAGAGGAGGAAGAAACAAAAGCAGAGGAGGAGGAAGCAAACGGGAAAGAGGAAGAGCAAGAAGAAGAAACTCAAAATGAAGAGCAGGAAGCTGAAGAGAAGTCCAAAGCTGAAGATGAAGCTGACAAAGAAGATGAAGAAGCAGAGGAGCCAGAGGATGTGTACGTTGGGGCTGATGATGAGGAAGAGACATCCAAATGCAGAGGAGATGCTGGTGGCTCTGGAACTGACAACAATCCTGAAGGAGATGCTGCAGAAGGAACTGAAGAAGCTGAGCAGGATGAAGCTAAGGCAGTGGAAGATGCAAATCCAGAGTCAGAAGATGAGGCATGTTCAGCTGAGGAGGAAAGCAACACTGAAGGAGGTGATAAATATGATGAGAATGATGAGAAACCTACCAGTGATGACCCTGACAAGGCACATGAAACATATGAAGACAAAGGCAAAAACAATGCTTCTGAAAGAACCTCAAAGGCCAAAGGCAAAAAAACCAGCAAAAGGCTAGATACTCTGAACAAAGCAGCCGCCTTTTCTTGTTATTCTTCTGTAGGAAACTTCTCACAGCAATCCCAGAAGGGGTCTGAAGATGAAGGTGAAGAGGAATGCAAAGATGACAATAACCCCATAAGCAGCCATCCCAATGGAGAGGTTCAAAGTGATGAGAGCAGCAAACCCTCACAGATGTATCCTGACAGTGAGGAAGAAGAGGACAAAGCATCTTCATGCACTGAACCTTCGGGAGATGAGGACCAGGCAGATGCTGAAGGTGCAAATCCAAAGGAGGTTGAACACATTGATGAAGCTCAGGCTTCTAAAAAGAAAGAAGACTCTGATGAGATTGACCAGGATGACCTGGACTTCTAGAACTGCTTATCAAAACTTGCTTTTTTCTTTCTTCCTTTCTTTCTTTTTTAAAAGTATATTTTCATTACCTATTACAGTATCTCCAGTGAGTTGAGCCATTATAATTGGCTTTTCTTCTGAGTCAAATGTGGTAAACTTGATCTTGAGTCCTGTAAGTAACGTTGCAATTACCTGCCCTCATTTCTAGAGGGCTAGTAAACTCATTAAAATTTAGTGGTTTCAATAGAAACGTGGTTTGGGGAAAGGGAAGGCTGTTTTGTTTGTGATACCTTCTTGTTCCCACTCTTTACGGGAATGCTGTTTGCTGCTTGAGTGATCTGTGGCTCTGCTGGGCATCATCTCTGAGTGACTTTAGGATGCCTTTCATCTGTTGCATGCCATTTTCCTGGAAAGGTTGCCAATCCACAGAAACGTGACAAAATCTGGATTAATTGCCAAAGTCTGGTCAGAGCCCACAGAGATGTACATTCATTTCTCCCTACCCTACCCCACCTTACCTTATCTTACCCTACCTTACTCTCCCCTCCCCTCGCCTCCCCTCCCCTGCCCTAACCTACCTTCTCTGTACCCAGAAAAAGGTCTGAGATATCAAAGTCTTTACCCACTTTCCCTATTTTTCTTTAGTAGAGGTTGAAATCATTCCTCACTTCACTGGAAATCCTCAACACCAAGAAAGGTCATTCCAGGAGATCTCTCCTCTTCCAGACCGTCTATCTGTTTGTACTGTGCTTATCACTGTAGTATGTAATCATGTAGCACTAGATAAATAAGATGAGTTAATTCACCTGTCAGGTATCTGAGAAGTGGTTGAATGCAATATCGACCAAATTAGAAATGAGTAAAGTTCAATTCCTTGTGATTACCTTTACTATGCAAATGATGGTATCTAAGCACTTTACAATCATCTGGGATCTCTCAGACAATTTTGTAGGAGGCCCTGTTCTGAAGCTAATAGGTTTTACAATTGCTCAGTGACTCGCCCTTGCAGACAACCAGTAAAATTTATACTAATTTTACCTTTAACATGGAAAAGGTTTGGGCATTTGTGCTGCAGCAAACAGCTGGAAAAGGCTCATCCATTTACTGGGGAGGTTGGACTTTACAAACCACAATAGAACTGCTAACTTCATTTAACAACTGTTTTCTACCAGATTAAATCTTTTTTTTTCCCCCTGAATGAATGCCCAACTAATGCCAGCAAAAGTTTGATGATACCTCAGCTGCATACATGTATATACCTCTTTGGGAAACAGTCCATTTTATCAACAATTTGCAGGGAGAATAAAAGAGCAAGAAACTAAGAGAGGGTGAAAACAAAATGCCTTAAATTGTATGGTGAAAAAAATGTGTGTGTAGTATTGTGCTAGGTTTGTGAAGGTGCATGCAGACATGTTGAAATAATCAATATTCAAAATCAAATCATTAAGATTATTATCATTTTACAAATCAATTTCTGAAACTCATAGCCAACTAACTTATTTCCAGAGATAAGATTCATTTCACTCAAATTAAGAATTGGGTTTAGCTCCAGAGGTGCATACTTAATTTTAGGTGTCTGAGAAATAGGGGTCTATGTGGAGTAGTCAATTGAGCACTAGATCTCAGCTGAGCTGCCCTCACAAAGGCTTACAGTCCCATATGAGATCCTCCAGGCAGTCCAAGACAACCACACCATCCTCCTCAAGACAGAGAAGTTAAGATCTGGGCCTTCCTAAAAAGAAGGGTAACCCTAACTGTTAGCCTCATGTGGATGTCTTGGGTTTCCTAGGACATCTCAGGTGGAACTATGGCTCTCTCTAGATGCAACTCAGTTTAACCCTGACTATCTCAAAAGTCTGATATCTTGTCTCATCTGGTAGTCTCCATGCTTCTTCTGTAGACACTTGCATATCTAAGATTACTAGCTTTCAGACAGCTTAGAGTCTGTGTGGTTGTTTAAACATAGATGTTCAGTGCCAGTTGAGATGGTTTAGGGAATCCAGTATTGGTCTAAAGTCCCAGACCAGTCCCAGTGTTGCTCTAAAGGGGTACAGATCTCCTGTACGTCCAGAGTCATATCACAACCTCCTTGTAAATGTCAGGGATGCTCTAGGGCATCTTAAACTGCATTAGTCATAGATGTAAAAAACCCTGAATCCACCCTGAAAGTTGTGTAAACAAATCCTACCTCAAGAAACTGAAATACAAGGTTAAAACTAAATGTTAAAACTTAATCGGCTTTGAAGTGCAGGTGTTGTGGTTTAACCCCAGCTGGCAACTCAGCCCCACGCAGCCACTCGCTCACTTCCCCAGGGTGGGATGGGGGAGACAATTGGAAGGGTAAAAGTGAGAAAACTCATGGGTTGAGATAAAGACAGTTTAATATGTAAAGATAAAGCCATATGTGCAAGCAAAGCAGAAGAAGGAATTAATCCACCACTTCCCATGGGCAGGCAGGTGTTCAGCCATCTCCAGGAAAGCAGGGCTCCATCACACGCAACGGTGACTTGGGAAGACAAACGCCATCACTCCAAACGCCCCCCCTTCCTTCTTCTTCCCCCAGCTTTGTATGCTGAGCATGACGTCACATGGTCTGGAATATCCCTTGGGTCTGTTGGGGTCAGCTGTCCCAGCTGTGTCCCCTCCCAACTCGCTGGTGGGGTGGGGGGAGAAGCAGAAAAGGCCTTGGCTCTGTGTAAGCACTGCTCAGCAATAGCTAAAACATCCCTGTGTTATCAACACTGTTTGTTTTCAGCACAAATCCAAAACACAGCCCCATACTAGCTACATTTTCTGCTATCTCAGTATTGCACTAACAGGTTAATTGCCACATCCAGAGTACATGACAAACATCATGCCTGCTCCAAGCGCCAGTCCTGTAGCTTCTGTACCATTAAAGATCCCTTTAAGGTGCTATTTGAAGGTTCAAGCAGAAATTGTTGTGCATGAGCTCAGTGCTGGGCTTTGCACGTAAGTGAATATTGCCTTTATGAGCTGGATTTGATTGACTGCCAATGCCTTCAAGCACCCACTGTTCATAAGACTTGGTAGTCCTACTGAATCCTCCTTGTCTAGACTTACACTTGTGGTTAAAGACAGCACCCGCACAGCATTAGCGATCCCTCTAGCGTTTACTGTCTGGGTCGGAAAGAAACCATGTTGCTTCTGTAGTGATGTCCTGGGTCATCAGTATTCTGACTTTCTATTAAACCTTTCGAAGGTTTCCACAAACCAATTCCAAAACACCTTTTAAGGTGTCCAGCATGAGAAATGTCAAAAATACAGTTACATCCTTTGATTCATAATTAAGGGAAAGACACCAAAGGGAAACTTACTGCTGGACTCGATTCATACCACTAACTCTAGGCACATGTGTCAGTTTTTTTGTTCTGGGTTCTCCAGGCAATGTCAAGAGACAGGGTCTCCCAGCAGTTATTCAGTGTGGCACAGGACTGTCATCTGGAGAGGTGAAGCCCATGCACCACAGCATCCTAACCCAGGCACTTTGAGCAAATGGTTGAATGCAAGCTGTGACTACCCCTGCAACTTGGAAGCTGACAAGGCTGCTTGGTTCAAAACCCAGCCTAGGGACATTGGGTGAAGGCTGTGGCATTTTTGTTTGCTGACACCTGCTAGGGAGCTCTTCCAGCTGCCAGGGAAAACGTGCTTGCCGCCGAAAGAAGCCTGTTATTTAGTGCTTGTCAGTCCCTGCAGGAGAACGGCTGGCCCAGCATGGCTGCTCAGGGGCCCTACAGCGTGCGTCTCTCCACGTCGGCAGCGCTGGCAGGTACAGAGTAGTGTGTATAAGCCTTTCGGTTTCACAGGGAGCAAAGTGAAACGTCTGCTTTCTGATGCATCAATTCTTGCAGGATTCAGAAAGGCACTGAACTGGGTAGTCATAGCTCTGATCTTGGCATAAGACATACACTGGAAGTGGTACACATTAGCTTAACTTTAAACATTGCTGGTGAAGATGTCTCCCTCTGAGCCCACCATCCAGACTCCCATTATAACCAGTGGAGAGAAAGAGGTAAAGAAGAGCATGATTCATCTGCTGTAGACAACTACATTAGAAGCAGATGAATTACACTCTCAGCAGGCCTGTTTCTCTCTGCTGAGTGCACAGGGCATCTAGACAAGTTGCTCAGATGGAGATGTCTCATGTGGGAAGAGCTGATCCCAGCGTAGCTACCCAAAAGCATCTTACAATACTTACAGTGGTGACTTGCAGACTGCCAGGCAAGACCTCAAACCAATCATCCTTGGAAGTTTTAAAAGTGTTTGTTGGCTCCAAGATCACCCTTCTCTGCTATTGCTAAAAGCCACTGCTGGAACTTAATGGGTTAATGAAAGTGCAAACATTTCCCAGGATTTCTCCTCCAGCTGTTGACTTTGCTCATTTTAAAGCCACTTGTGCATAGTCAACATCACACCCTATCTGTGTTGAGTCAGTAAGTTCCCCACTTACAGCACCAGCAAGGAGAAAGAAATCAAATAAAACACAGAAATGCAATCATCAGACCATGAAAACTGAAATCACCGGAGTTCCCCCCCCATGAGACCTGTCCCACTCCTGTCTGTGTTTGTCACCGCCTGTGGTTGGGCAGTGACTCACACATGTGCTTGTCCTCGTCAGGGCAGAGTGGGCTCTGCACCCATACCGCCTGCTCACAGAAAGGCGCATTCAGAGGGGCTGGGGAGCAGTCACAGTGTCGATCCAGCAGACGGACATTGCTAAAGTAGGTGTTTGTTTCCTCCATCAGTCTCTCCCGGGATTGCCCACAGCATCCGCGAATGAAGCACGCAGCTGAAAAGGATCCCTCGCAGTTACATCTCTTACACTTGCACTGCTTCCAAACTTTACATTTCCCCTTGGCTGGTATGACTCACACGCGTGTTCGGTCTTGCAGCTTCCCTCTCCCTCTCACAGCACGGGAACACATGTTACCAGCCAGCTCCAGAGCTGTCACGTTTATACTGGCTGGAAAGATAATGCTTGTCACCACCTGGAGGGGATTACAGCTGCTGTCTTTCAGCAGAGCTGAGGAGGAGGGAGGAGAGGCAATGCAAGACTTGCACAGCTGTACGGCGTGTTTGGCTGTGCATAGCTGTATGGCATGTTTTGCTGTGCATCTCTGTTTGTCTTTTGGGTGGTTTTTTTACCAGCCAGACAAATTGCTTCTTGATGTATGTTGGTTTTGTTTGCTTGTTTGTTTTTTAAATAGGAAATATTCAGTGAAAGATGATGGAGAGCATGGTGAAAATGAAAGTGTAAACCACTGAAATAAAAGAAATGTGCTTTCTAAAGCTGAGGTCTTCACAGCTGTGTGCAAGCAGACACTCCTCTCACTAAGGGAGAGCAATAATCCCCCTTTCCTGGTGGGTCCTTGCTGACCTAGCACCGTATTTAGCTCCAGCCACTTGAAATCCTATCTGCCTTACAGGAAGGGGTGGTTTGTTGTTATTTCTGGACCTCAGGCTCCTGCAGTAAGCTTTGTTCTGGAGGGCAGGGAGAGTTTCCAAGCTGGCTGTGTATGTTCCCTGCAAGGTCCATCTTTTCTTTAATCGGAAGGTGCAGAACTTGCACTACAGGGCTTGGTGGCTTCTTGGCAAGAATAAGTACTCCTCCTAACACAGAGTTAGGAATGGGATGGAAAAACTCAAATCCATGCACACATGAAGCTCCAAAATCAGACATTCGGGAGTTGCAGTGTTTTGCTCCAAAAGTGCAACACTACTTTTCTGCGGCAATCAGTCCCATTACTCCTCCAGAGAGGTATATCCTTGTGGATGCAGGAGGAGTGGGCTGTGGTTAGGGCATGGGATAAGGAATACACAGCAATGGTTTAAACTGTTGCAGTGAGTGTTGCATATGACTATGCATTACATCCTTGGCAGTAGCCAGTCCCTGCAATTTGCCCTCCTCCAAGTTAGATACCTTGAGTAGATTGAAGATAAACACATGGGGAAAGGTTTCTAAGAAGGTCTGAAACAACCAGGCTGTTTGGGGTTGTGGGATCTCTCTCCACCTCTTCTGTTAGAGCTGCCTTTTTGGTGAATAAATATTACCAAAGTCAGAAAGAGATGCAGGACATACTCGGCAGAGAAGGGGTCTCAGATTCTGGGCTTCTGAATGTTGAATTATTCAGTCTTTTATAGCCCAGAAAAGTGCCAGACACCAAGGCATCTTCTGAGCTGTGTCCACCCAACACAGCCCTTCCGGGAAGTGACTCGACTGAGAATTCAGTAATTATTTTGGTCCCTATTATTTCAGTGTAGATAACTAGGTGTATACACGTCCTCTATACGCCAAGGAAAGAGAGGGATTATTTAGGGAGGAATTCCTGATATCCCAAACCTTGTGTCTGAGACAGAAGGAGTGGTATTTTCTGTGATCCTCTAGAACACATTCAGGCTGGAGATGTTTATTTTCTCATGCCCCTAAGCCACAGACCCCATCACCATGTAAGGCTGAAGGAGCAATCTCTGTAACCCTGCAGCCGCTTCTAATTTTAACTCCATGCCCTCTGAACTGAGCACGAGCGCTTGTGCAGCTCCAGCAAGAAGCATCCCAGCTGACCTTTCTAATTTCAGGAGCTTGATGCTTGCTTATCCCTGCAATCCACAGGAAAAACCCTACCTAAGAGCCACCTGCACAGTGCATTGCATTGTAATGAATTGCATTTTGGATTTGCTGCAACCGAGAGGACACAGCCCTGCTCAGAGAAACGATATATTTATTCTAAGCCCTGTAGTGTGAAAGTGGGGTTGAATTGTGAGGGTTGAAAGGGCAGGCTGTGGCAGGCTTGTGTTTCTTTTTCCTCAGTAAAAAGGACTGGCTCCTCCTTAGCCTATTGCAGAGTCCTGGCCAACAAAAGTGACATGTATTAACCTTTCTGCTCTTGCATAAAGGATGGTGCTTGGGCTCCTTTTCCAGTTTGAAAAGAGCTGAGCGTGGATCTTTCAGTCCTGTGACAGAGAGGGAGTAGGCGTAGGAGCAAGGTCAGGACAGTGCTTCCTAAGCGGATGGAAATGCTTCACCGTGGTGCCTAATTAGTCTGTTACAGTACAGAAATCCTCCCCCTTCACCGGTCCCCGATCTGGGATTTCTCCATGGTCCCAGGTGGCAGGACTGCCATAGGACAATGGCTAGTTTGGCTCCTGTTCTGGCACTCCTGAGCCCATGTGCTGAGGTACAGAGAAGACTTGCAGCTCTAGGACTCAGACTCAAACGTGATCTCTTCACTTCCCACTGCAGTGCTATCTTGAAGCAGTGCCTCTCCTGTCCATGACAGCAACCTCAACCATTCGAGGCTAATTCCATGTTAAGCTTCATGGATGACATGGGTAAGTCTCTGCAATATGCAAAAATCTTTGTTGTACACTAAAACATTTGAAGAATAATTTGCTGGTTGCTAAACATTCCAATTTCTGTACTTCTCTTTCAAGCATCCTTTTTTCCCCAGATCATCCAGAGCAGAAACTTTACTGAAGTACAAGGGACCAACCCCTGCTCTTGAGAGTGTCACTGGGCAGTAGGACTCACCCTTGTTAAAGAGTCTGTCTTCAGGAGCAGACAAGGGATGCAGCCAGGTCTGACTCTCACTTGTCTGTCTGTCCTGTGCTGTAGTCTCTCCCTTGCCATGCCTCCATGTGTCAGACACATGATTCACCAAAGATCTATGTCAGGCATCACGGAGGCCAGCCACAGCCCAGTGCTGCAAGCCCTGCAGGGCTTCATGAACCAAGTTGTCCTGGGGGAGGGCACCCACCCTGTCTGCTTTCTCATCTTGTGGCCTCTGCAATGCTTGCTGACCCCAGGCACCAACCAAGGTGTGGACCAGGGACTGTTAAGTCTTCCCCTCTTCTTTATGGTAGCATTAGACACGTGAGGTTGGTTTGGGCTGCTGAACCTCAAGGCCAGTCAGATGATGGAACAGACAAGAGAACAGAGACTCCACTTTAAAATCTACAATGATAGGAAGAAAAGTGTGTTCCTGTTAATAAAAACATCCTTGTGTTTCTGAAATGCCCAGATTATATTTTACGGCAGGAGCCTTGATCTCTTCCCCAGTCTCCCACCTTGCCCCAAACCTAACCCTGAAAGCAAATACCCATCAGTCCTAACATGCTGTATTTCACTTGGCTTCTTGAGAAACCTGAAGAGTAAAAATAGAAGGACACTAAGAAGTTCCCCAGGGACAGAGCCATAATGCTTTCCCCAGAGGTGAAGGAAAGCTTCATTCAGACTTGGTACCATATTGCACACCTGAAAATCCCATCCCAAGAAGCCAAGTCCATAGCAAAGGAGTAACATTTTGGAAGTTACTCATGGAGTAACAGTTTTCTGAACCACATCCCTGATGATGCATTTATTAAATATGAGAACTACAGGGATGAGACCGAGCTACTGAGGATAGCAATTCCTGGCAAAATTAGTCCACAACAGCAATGTGTGCCAGGAAGGAAGGAGAATGTGGGGAGAAAAATGCACCCACTGTGTGAGATCTTTATCTCCCACGGCTGTTGCCTACGCTGAACTGCAAGGATTTAGTTACATCAGATGTCTTTTGGAGCTGCCAGCCAGTTGCAGCAAGGTACCTCATCTAATCTCATCAGGTTTCACCTTCCTGTGACATCCCTTGAGCGAAGAAAGAGGATTGTGCATCTCTGGCCGCACCCTACATTCACATCACGTGTGGGAGTGCTGCTGCTGGAGAGGAAGGACAGAAGATGGGAAAAAGCTGAGCCCCCCTCCACCCCCTCCTTTCCCTCACTTTCCTGTTGTTCCTCCCAATCTCTTCCTGTCCGGTGATCCTGGCAGAGACTGACCTTTTCCCAGCAAGATGATGGGAAACCAATGTCCCTCTTGGGCTTAGGGCTATTCCCTGCCAGGGTGGCAGGGAGGGCACCAAGGGGAGCTGGGAGATCCCATGTCCCACAGCCACCAAGGAAAAGAGGAGGAACAGAGCATCCAGCCCCCAAGATGGTTCTGGGTACATGAGCAAGTACAGGTGTCTTAGAGTCTCTTTTCCAAATCAGGAGCGGTTCAAACAATTCTGCTCTTGGTTTTTACCATGTTGGAGCAGACTAACTTGCAGAAAATGAAAGGGATGGATTTGGATTAGTGTCATTAATAATAAAGAATTAGAATTTAGGCCTATACTAATTACATCTGCAGATGATGCTAAGATGGAAAAACATTTTACAGTGTCTTGACCCTCAGGACCTTAAGAGACAACTCCATGACCTGAGCCTCGTAATAGTTTCTTATTGTTTTATGTGGATCATCCATAGTGAGTAGAAGACCCACTTTCCTCTTGCATGGGTTGTACAAACTCATAGAGGAACTTTGAAATAACCGCACTGCCATTCCGGTCAAAGACGTTTAGGCATTGTGCTTGAATCACAGCTTTTCCCTTAGCACTTAGAGCTGTCTAGCTAACTCTGCAGGTACCTGTCCTTCTGCTAGTGATAACGCACAGTCACCCAAACCCTGGTCACACTGAGAAATACAGTGTCTACAAGCTGGTATTTCTCCAGTCATTGTACTCGTTGGCCTTGATCTAGTCAGTGCTCTCAGAATAGGCTATGCCACACACGGTCAGCAAAAGGAGGCACAGAAATGCTTTCTCAAGTCCCACCAGTGTCTTTTAGTCAGGGGCATTACTAGTGCTCTCTAGAGTTCCCATCTGGAAGCTGTTTTGTTTCACATAACGTATCAATGGGGACAACATGGTCTTTCAGGGCAACACACTTACTGCTGAACTATGCAATCACTGCTATACGCAGTTGGGTAGTTTAATGGGAGAGAAACAGTGAGGAGTATCCGAGCACCTATGGATTAGTGCCCTTTCCTGTAACATTGGAAATGTAGGTTCAAGCTCCATATGGAGTTATTTGAACAAGGGCCTCCTGAAAGTTAGGAGAGAGGGTCTAACCGCTAAACAGGCAACGCCTGCTGCTGCCATTTGTGCAAGGAACAGGTTGGCATCTTCTGAATACACCCGCTGGATCAATCCCCAAGGCTAAGCAGGTAAGGACATGCTCAGCTGGTGAATCCCAACAGGGTTTAGAGGTGAGTAAGCTCCCTGCTGATCATCACTGTTGAGACTTAGGCAGCTCCAGACATGTCCAGAAACGGAGAAATTTATATGCTGTGAGGACTGGACTGATGGGAATAAAGAGCGTCTGGTGCATCCAGGGGTAGGTGGCTGCAAACTGACTGCTTGGAGGATCAAAAATTAAATGTACAGTAAGAAAGTTCAAGGGCAGAAGGTGGACTCATAAATAACAGCATACCAAAACAAGTAAATACATTTTAAAAAAACCCAAAACAATTAGGTATGAACTACACAGATTTGATTTTGATGTAAGTAAAGGTTTTCAGCCATTTCTGTGCTTTTGTCCGGTGTGAGGAAAAAAGTTTTCTATATTTCTTACTGATGAGTCAATATGAGAAGTATCAATTGAGGCACCCAAATTTTTGTCCCTCTTCATCCCTGCTGACTGCTACTGTCTCCTTTGACTTACACCACCATGAGTTCAGAAGTGGGTGGGCTCAGGCTGAACCAGCAACGTAGCTTGAATACTGGAGTGAAAACTGACCTAAGGAAACCGGTGAGGTAGTAAAAGAGTTTCCAGAGAGGACACTGTCATTTGGGCATTAAGAATTCACCGCCCAAGACATAAGCTTGTTAAATGTTATTAGGAGCAGGTGGACCAGACAACTGATGTGATCTCTGCCTGAAGCTTTTTGATATCTTTAAATCCTTTTTCTGGACACAGAAAATTTTTCAATTAGCTTAGCTATGAAACACGTAATATCCTGACAACAGCACCTCAGGAGGTAACTTCTCCTCCCTAACAAGCATAAAAGAAACACAAACAGTTTTGCTGCAAGACATTAGGAGACAAGAGTATTACAGAAATCAGTTTGATCTGGGGTTGTTTCAGTGCTAGCAGAAAGAAAGATACAATTTCCATCTGAATAACAGCCAGTATCGTGCTGGCACCAGTGGCATGTTTTCATGTAGCAGGACTTTTTTCCAGGATTTCCCAACTCGGTGAAGACTAAGGCAGGCTATCCATCACAACTGAAAATGGGATGTTCAGGCAGTTACCACCCAAAGAAGGAGATGTGCCTGCTGATGGTTTCCAAGCTAGTTGTGAGCATGGGTAGACAGAGCAGTTATAAGTGGGGACAGCAAGTCAGATGGGCATTCAAACAGAGAAGCAAGCTTCTCCACAATAGTAAGATGAAGCATCCAGAAACTTAGGTGCTACTATTCTTGGCACTCCCATAGACATCCCTACATGATTTTCAAACTCTCCATTACAAGGTCTTCCTAGCACATAGCTCTTGCTTTTGGAAATTAACAACTCTAAAGGTTTGCAGCACTATGAAACCCAAAGAGCTTAGCACAGATAGCACAGAGCCCTTGCTAAGCTCAGGGAATCCAGAAAGTAATTTTTTTGACAAGTCAGACCCACTAATTCTCTTCATCCCTGATGCAGAAGCAACTTGCTTAGCAGAACTAGGCAGGACTCGAATTTTTGCTGTGGAAGTGCTAGCTTTGCTTCCTGCACCTTTTTCTGGTTACTGTGAATAGACATCAGGTAGAATATGCTACTTGAGGTGTTAGCTCAGAGGACACTATAGTTGTAAGCTTATGAAGTTCTTTAAGACAAGTATGCTGAGCATCAGTGGTGGCTTTCCACTGAAAATAAAGCAGGTATCTGAAATAACAAGCCTTTCCCTGGGCAGGTAGCTCTACAGCCACACTCAGAAACACATGTAGGAGCCTAAGTCCCCACAGAAGTAAGTAGGACTTGGGACCCCACACATTCTTCTGAACACACGTACCTCATTCAAATTTTTCATAGAATCATAGAATCATTTAGGTTGGAAAAGACCTTTAAGATCATCGAGTCCAGCTGTAAAGCTAACACTGCCAAGTACACCGCTAAATCACATCCCTAAGTGCCACATCTATATATCTTTTAAAAACCTCCAGGGATGGTGACTCAACTACCTCCCTGGGCAGCCTGTTCCAAAGGTTTCATTACCTTCTCAGATGGCCACAGAAATTAGTACAGCAAGGTCTCAAGAATCCCATGGCATTCAGTGGATTGGACTTCCCTGTGGCAATGAAACACTGAAGAGGCAGACATAAGGACCACTACAAAGGCAATTGAAGTCTCATGTGAAGGTTAAAAAATTGCTTCCCACTTTGGGAATGCTATGTGCAAGGTTGATTGATTGGTGCTGAACTGAAACTTAACCATGCCTTCTTGGAGGTCCACGCTGTCACCCTGCTGGAATCACCCATCCACATGTGTACACAGTAAGGAAAGAGCAAAACAATCCTCTTCCTTACCAGCTGGAAGGATGTGTGTCACCTCAGTACTATACAAATCCCTGCAAATCTAGCTCCTTTGAGAGCTGCAGCAACATTTCACCGCCTTGTGCCCACACATGTGTGCAGTCCTCCTATTTCACTTCCATTCTGGGCTCTTCCTCAGCCCCAAAAGCTGCAAAGGCATGTACCAGAGACGAATGAGTTTGGCTTAACTTGGTGCTACATGTACAAATCGCAGCTGTCTCATTATAGACATGATGCAAAGCAGACTTTCTCATGATACAGAAGGGGTTTGATTTCAGTGCCATGAATCACCTCTTGGTCTTGGAGATATTCACACAGGACTGACAAATAGGATGCAGGACCTCTGCAACACATTCTCCTCTGGAGCAGGAGGTAGGAGCCAGAGAGGACTAGTTGGGACATTTCAGATGGCACTTCATGCTGCTTGTGGGCATGTAAGCAAGTGAATGGAACTCAGTTCCACATCGTGGGTATCTAAATGCAAGTGTCTCTGTGGGAATGAGATGTTACTATAGTCAAAGGAGATTTACTCAGTGCAGACAGCAGAGCCTGGAGAGCTGCTGAGCTCAACCTAAAGCAGACATTGACATTTCCTCTCCTGAATATTTGTCTAAACTCCATTGACTGGCTGACATTTGCCACCTCCGTGTGGGTAGCTCAGGTACCAAAGAGCATCTCAAGTGGCACTAGACACCTATGCATGGGCAAGTGATTGAGCCACCACTCCTTGCTGTCTGCAACCGGCATTTAGACAGCCAGTTCATGGGGGGACACCCGCAGGTGTCCTAACTTCGGGTGCCCCGAAACTGAAGATATCTGTGAAGTGAGGTGAGGTGAATCCTGCCCTAAGCATTACGGAGAGAAGTCAGGTACTCACAAAGTGAGAAATACGACCTTTACTGTGCTAGTGCATCTCAGACCACTGGCAGAAAACTGTATTGTACCAGTGCTGTGGTTTAACCCCAGTCAGCAACTAAGCACCACGCAGCCGCTCGCTCACTGCCCCCTCACCCAGTGGGATGGGGAGGAGAATCCAAAAAAAAGTAAAATTCATGGGTTGAGATAAGAAAAATTTAATAACTAAAGAAAAATAAAATGTAATACTAACAATAATAATATACTAACAATAATAACAACAACAATAATAATAATAGGAATATAAGGGGGGGGAAGAAAAAAAACCCAAGAGAAGACAAGTGATACACAATGCAATTGCTGACCACCCACTGACTAATGCCCGAGCAGCAATCCGCCCCTGCTGGCCAACTCCCCCCAGTTTATATACTGAGCATGATGTCCTATGGTATGGAATATCCCTTTGGCTGGTTCGGGTCAGCTGTCCTGGCCGTGCTCCCTCCCAGCTTCTTGTAGACCTGCTTGCTGGCAGAGCACGGGAAGCTGAAGAATCCTTAACTTAGGATAAGAGCTACTGAGCAACAACAAAAGCATCAGTATGTTATCAACATTATTCTCACACTAAATCCAAACCACACTGTACCAGCTACTAAGAAGAAAATTAACTCTATCCAAGCTGAAACCAGGACAACCAGGAATGGTGTAACACCTGCGGTAAATCCAAGATCTACCAAAAAAAAATAAATCTCCAAACATCGAAAATGAAGTTTGGCCACTGCGGTGATTTCTCTACTGTTCTTGCCTTCTCCATGAAAAAGGTGATTCATTTTGATCTGGCACTTAGTGGTGCATCTTCCAGATGGGGGAATCCAGCACAAGACCACCCTGCCTCTGTGGTTGCAGTCCCTTCCTCCTCTTGTGTGACCAGTGTTCCCTCAATGCATAAAAAGAGGTAAGATAAAGGCCCACATCATGTGACAGAAAACCAATCAGGCAGCTGGACTGAGGCAGCATTGGAGGAATCCCTGTTATCAAATTCATGATACTTAATAATAGTGATATGAACATATACTAATTATGATAACCCCAAGATGCCCAGCAACTTGAAGAACTCACCTACACTAAGCACAAACAAGCAAAGTGTAATGACAAATTGTATCTCAACCCTTCAGAAATGGACTCGCTGAGAGACAGACTGAAATAGTGAAACGGATTAAGTGGATTAAACAAAAAGCAAAAAAGAGAAGGTGAAAAGGCAGCAAATATTGCATAGAGTGAAATGCTTCACCATTATAGACAGCAGTGTAAATAAATCCTGTGTGCCAGAAATAAATGAGACTACCATATGATCATCCAGTTCTGCTCCCTACCCTGAAAAAGAGTTTCTGCCAGTCTTTTCTTGTCTGGGCAAGTTTTAAACCTCCTGAGCAAATGGGTTTAAACAGTGTCATGTGTGTTTTCTTGGGTTATTCATACCTGCATTCAGTGAACTGCAGAAACAAATGCAAATGGACAAAGCACAGAAATATGGTAGCAGGGAAGACAGGAAGAAAGAGCAATGCAAAGGGAGGTAGAAATGTACACAGCGATGCAAAAAGGCAGCTGGGAATAGCTGGGGATCAGCTGTAAGAGGAAGGCTTCAGTTTGATATATGGTGCCAGAGACATTATTAATGATTTGCTGGTTTTTACCTTTAAAAACTTTGGGTGCATTATTTATTATGTCACCACAGCACTCATATGATCTATGAAAGGGGCAATAATATGTATCTGTTCCTGGCCTCTCATATTCACCATGTTTTTACAGCCTTTAATTAGGATTCAATTCTGCACTCTCAACACAGAGAAAGAGTATGTGGTATACTTAAAGCAAAAGGCAAAGAAGAAAAACAGTCCCTCCTTACTTAAAATATCTTGTATGCCTTTCTACCATGAATGAACAGTTCTGCTGATAGTCACTGCAGCATTTTCACAGGTCAGAGGATATATTTTCCTTTGAAAATAATGGATAATCCAGGGAAACACAATTGGACTTGAAATACTGCTAGAGCCCTGACTTTAGCAACCTTCCATGAAGTTAGCTGGTAAAGCAATGGTTAGCTGGTTGCTTAGTGGGGATTTCTGCAGTAGGTCAGTCTTCTGCATTTGGGGGAAATTGTCTGCGATTTGGACAGACTCATCATTTGAGGCTGGGGAAAGGAAGGAGAAGCTACGTACCAGACTCAGCCAATATCCTCATTGGCCATGAAATGGCAGAATTGCAGATGCCCCACTGTTATTGGTGTCCTCGGTGCATCTTAGTATTTTCCCTTGGGAATACCTCTTCTCTCCCTTGCTGGGATCTGTGTTTGGCTGTGGCCAAGAGTCAATCTCCAGGCTCTCCTTTGAGCTGCCTAAATCCCTCTTGACCCCGGACTCCTGTCCTCCAACAGAAAGACTCTGTGCTCACACTGGAGACCACACGCATCTTCTCATGAGAAAGCCAAAGGGAATGTACTGGCCATGACATAACCTGGGAGCCAGTGTCCTGGTTTCAGCTGGGATAGAGTTAATTGTCTTCCTAGTAGCTGGTATAGTGCTATGGTTTGGAGTTCAGTATGAGAAGAATGTTGATAACACCCTGATGCTTTCAGTTGTTGCTAAGTAATGTTTAGTCTAAAGTCAAGCCCAAAAAGACAAGGAAAGAGAGGAAAGCTGATGGGTGGCAAGAAATGGGGTGAGTGAATTGTCAGAGAACGGCAACTCAGCGCTGGCACACCCAAGGGAGAGCTGCTCTTGATGAAGGTCAATGTAGAGAAGGTGAGTGCGAAGTCCTTCTCCCAAAGCTTTGGAATGGAGTGTGTCTGGATCACTCCAGCTCCGACGGGCACTGGGATCTGGGGTGATTTTTGAAGCTGATTGAGAAACACAGATTTTCCAGTTCCCTTGCAAGCTGGGACACAGGAATCACCCCGTGGTTCCCTGCACACACTGAGAAATCCCGTAAGTACTGCACCAGGCTGGACTTGCCCTTTGAGCAGGAGAAGGCTCAATATTTGCAGGTCAAATGTAGCCATGGTGCTGAGGAAATGGAGACCTCAGAGGTTGTATTATTATGTTACTGTTCTCCTCCATGAGCAGAGTATCTATTCCTGGTGGTTTGGTGAAGGACAATAATAAAACAATCAGAATACATATTCTGAATAGTGGGAAAATGCACTTTTAACCTGCTCTGTAAGCACACCTCCTGGTTTGATTCTTCCCCTCTTCAATGCTTTGCTGTGTGGGTTTTTTTTGTCAATAGTTTTGATATGTGAGTGCGGATGTGGGTGTTCATTCAATACCTAATGCAGTTGCAAGGGGCATGTTTCTGCTAGCAGCACCTGGGCTCCTTAATTCTAGTTGCTTTGGGTTTGGGTGGGCTGGGAGATGGGTGCTGATGAGGTTGGGAGTTGAGTTACCTGGGGATTGCTTCATGGTGATGATGGCAAGTTTCTAACAGAGGTAGAAGACCATTGTTCTCTCATCTGAGTTTCTAGATTTACTTTTCAGGACATGGGTTGTGCTAATCATTCCTGCACCTGTAGATGAGATCTGCAAATCCTCACCCTAGACTATCCCAGTATGAGGCTATGAAGAGAGAGGGAAAGGGATGGCCCATAGCAGGTGTCCTGCATTCATCCAAGGTGATCCTTTAGCAGAAAAAAAAAGGAGCTGCAGACACCAAAATGTGAGGAATAAGGCCCAGGACAGACCTGACATGAGCTGTGGGATGAGTAGAGCCGCAGGGAGATAGTGATACACAAAGGGAAAGATCACCACACGGTATTATGTATTAACGATGCACACAGCAAACTTCAGCTTGGGGAAAAATAGAAAGAAACAACCACTGCAAAACAGAAATGGATATGTTTTACCAAATAGTAATGACTGTATGAGGGACATTTAGTACAGGGTCTGGCCAGAGGTCCTTCTAGCCCTCACCATGTCTCTGCAACGTTTAGCAGTTTTTAGGAAGAGCATTTAAGAAGTGAGCAGCATACAGGACGCTCCCCAGTAAACCCAGCTGCAGCCAAGCTAGAGCTCATGGTCCTGCTGAGCCATTGCTGTAACTTTGTGTTTAACACCTAGCTGCTATAAGGATCTTTCAACAATAACTCAAGATGTTTAATGTTCTTTTCATTAGACTGCAAGGAGGCACTAAGGAATCGTGGGTGCAACGTGACTTTCCCAGAACAATCCCAGGCAGAACCCAATTCCTGTCTTCTAAGTTGAGCGCCCACCATTTCCCATCCCATCTGCAAGCAAAGCCTGATATCAGCACAAAACCCCAGCTGCTGCCAGTCAGAAAAAAAAAAAAAAAGGACTCTCTGGAAAATACAGTGGCCCTTGAGCAAAGCAAGAGCTCACCATGCACCCGGTGGAAAGACTTTAACAACAACCTAAGGTGATGTTAAAACAAACAGGCAAATAAGGCCTGGTCCCAGCTTGCTTTAAAACAAACATTTGCCATTTAATCATGTATCAGTTATTAAAACTCCTCAGATAAACATAAAGCAGGAGCAGCCTGACTTCACTTCAGTTGCTCTCGTTGGACCATTTGCTTGAGTCGGGAGACTCTGAAGCTCATTTTTCAGTTTCAATCTGCGATGCCTTGCTGGGGATGATATAATGCTCTCCATAACCTCTCTGTCCTGGAAGAAGCCACGCTCAGTCAATACCCCATCAGGGTGACAGGTCCCAAATCCCATTGCAAGCTGTGATGGATTGTCTCAGGGTGAGATTTCATATATCTCCTGCTTTCAGAGGGGAGCTGACACAAATAATTGGTGTCACTTTTGCTGGGACGGTGCCAAATGCTGACAAAACAGTTCCTAATCAGAAGTGCCCGTGATTTGCGCTGGGATTTGCATGCTGGACAACAGGAAAGTGTCTTCATGGCAGCGAGCTTGAGGGGCCTCAGCTTCCTGGGACACAGTGGCCTCGTGGCCAGTGCAAGAGCTCAGTGTTGTGAGAAGGGCTGGTGGCACAACCAGCTTGGCAAGAGCTGTGTGCAGGCCTGGAAACATGGCTAAAGGCTCACCTTGAGCCCTGGCGAGTTCAGGAGCCCAGGAGAAAGGTCCTCAGGCCCTTATTCTTCCATAAATCAAACCTTAATACTCTGTTGAAAGACCTACAGGATGCTGCCAGGTGACAACATCTAGGATGGTGACAAGTTCTTTGCATGCATGGCTGGGTGCTATATGGCTCTATACTGTGCTAGATTACTGTGTAGGGTTTCAACCCTACAATCTGACTATTTCTACAGTCATTCAGAAGCGAAGAAGGACTAGTGACTTTCTTAATATCATGAAGTGGGTCTGGAGCCAGTGCCTGACCCCAGATCTCCTACATCCTAGACCTCCTTTTCCCACAAAACTCCTCCTTCACCAAAGTCCCCACCTCTTTGTTGCAGTGACCTTACCCCACCTGCTTTTCACTGAGAGCCTTTTGGGTCAGCAGGATGGGACTCCAACCCTAAATCAGTCCCCAGTGCTACCAAAACATAGCAGAGATATGTAGCTATTTCTTGGGAAGATGATCCATCTTGACAGCCTGCTGGGATAAATCAAATTTAACCCCACTAAACCAGTGGGATGAATGTTACCACAAGACGGACCAGGTCTCACTGAAAGGTTTCAGGCTGTAAGAGAGATTCACCTAGTAACAACACCCACGTTTCTATACTTAAGAACCTGGACTTGGTGACACATGAATAGAGGGAGGGTATTTTACATGTCCCCAGGGCTTTCAAAGACTGCTTAATTGTCCTCCTCCTCTCCCACTTTTCCTTTGCTGTATTGTTAGCGTTATCAACAATTCCCATGCACTATACCACCACGCAGGAAAATAATTCAACACCTGGCACTGGACTTGTATCCTGTCTGCAGGGGCCGTAGGGTGAACAATTAGGTCTGCATCTACTGTATGGCACCACACACAGCGAGCGGGGAAGGAAACCTGGGGCAACCGCACAATTGACGGGGAAGCATCAGCCGCGCTCGGAGGAATAGTTGGCCGTTAGCGGATTTACTGTTCCAAGTCTCTAGTGGGGTTGAGACACGCGTGCATTTGACGCCCTCTGCTGACTATATGATAAATATATCATATTTCTCTTTAATGGTGTAATTGAAAGCCAGACCCAGTGTTGCTGGGTCTTAACAGCTCTGTTCTTACATGAGCACGAATAATAAACATATGGGACGGAAGGGTCTTCTAGGCCATGCCCTACCCCAAAACAAAAATCAATTTTTCTTGGATTCTGATTGAGTCCATCTTCTTCTTAAATCTTCTTTTGAAAGATATTTTTTCCCCTGCTCCATTCTGGCATGTGCTGTTCCTCTGCCAGTTTAACTGCATGGCCAGTCGACTTCCAGCATTTGCATCCCAGCAGTACGGATGCAGCCGTCGGCTCTGAGCTCCTCAGGAGGAGGAAAGTGGAAGGTATGAGGTCCCCACCACCATTGGCCTGATATCTCACAGAGTTTCTGAAGCTCTGAAGAGTCTGGCTCAGCTTTGGCTGCCAGGATCATTAGCTTCCCCATTCCTGGATAGCATAGCTAAAGTTGAGGAAGCAGAGCTGGCCTCTCAAGCTGAATCTTCTTCTAAAAGTTCTCTAAATCCCAACAAATCTATTCTTTCCAAGTACAGATTTGGCAATTTCTACCTGCAAGGGTTGTCACTTTTTGTTCTGAGGCAGAATATATCTTTTTTTCCCCATAGAAGAGCAGTGAGAGGGAACCAGCAGCATGGGCCGATGTCCTGTTGGGGAGTGACGAGCTGGTTGCTCACAGACCTTTGAATTAGAACCCAGTCGTGGTGGCTTGCCCACTTTTTCTGCCAGCAATGCCTGCGCAGAGTTGGCAGCTGCATGAGGTTACCTGGTGACTGCAGAGGGGGAAGATGCTCTTTAAAAGGTATATTGTGCTTTGTGCAAAGGCTCAGAATTACCTGAGTTAATAATTCTGGTTATACTGCAGAGCAGAAGGGGATTTTATCCAGGATGAAATATGAGTATGCTGACCACAAGGGATATATGCAGCTACAGCAAGCATGCTGCATTTTCTATTGGTACGAAGATTCTTTAATTTGCAGGGACTTTTAAGAAATCCCTTTGCTAATTCAATATCTCTTGCTCTCCGCCTGTGCCATGATCCTACAGCCCAAGCAGCAATTTGAGAGAGCACGTGTCTGTGACAGGCAGCCTTGTGGGCTCTCATGGGAAGACACGTGTTATGGACCAAATTCTGGAGACCTAGAGTCAGAAACAGCAGCCAGGCTGTGCTCTGACCAATTCGTGAAAGTGCACCAACTCTGTTTATACATCCTGCTACCTGGTGTCTGAAAAGAAAACCCTTGGGGAACAGAGACCTCGTGTCCAAAGTTTAGGTGCCCCCTCTGTCTTCCTCTAAGCTATTTTGGTCTTGTAGAAAAACTTTATCCTCACCTCTGTCCACCGATTAAAGCAGCCAGAGGGATTCGGGAAGACTCAAATTCAAATTCCTCATCCTAGGGCTGCTTCAGATGAACATCTCTTAATTGCACTAAGGTATACCGTACCTTAGAGCAGGTCAGGCTGTGATCAAAGGTACTTTGTTTCATACACAATGCTTGCACCCTTTTTTGGACAACTCAGAGTGACCAGCACTTGGAGGGCACTTGTGTAGGAGCTTCGTTAGTGCATTGCTCCAATGAACAGTTTAGGCGCCTGTAACTAGCAGGCAGTTCAGGACTCTGAACAAAGATGCTTAGGACCTCCTCTCACCCAGATTGCAATAACTTGTGCCCAAACTGACCAACAGAGATATGTCCCACCCGGTGAAGGGTGTACCCTGGACTGCATTCTCAGGCAGCTCAGTTGGGTTACTTATAGCTCCCAGACTCGGTCATTGTGGTTTTGATGGTCAGGGATGCCAGGGGTATACGAGTCACTTATTTTCCTGTTTTCTAGTAAGAAATCTGAATTATCCATCCACTCTCTGCACTGGTCAGGGGAAGCCAGATGCCTAACTTGAGCTCACTGGGATGATGGCACTTAAAAGCTGGGTCCCGTGATGGTCACTGTTGCAATGGCTAACCCACTCTTGTACTGCTCTCTCCCACGTCCCACCTGCACCCAAACATGGCAGCTCTCCAGGCTCCCAAGCACTGATGAAAGTGTTGAGATTTAGTTTTAGCGTTGGGAAATATTTCATCTTGACAAAACAACAGCCATATTTCCTGTATCTTTACACAAAAGAAAGAACAGGCATATGTATATCAAGGGTATTTATCTATACAGGATTTTGCCTTACAAGGAACAATAGAAACTTGAATCCGTGCAGTTACCCAACCACAGCAGAGTGTTTAGATTTTTTTTGTTGTTGTTTTGGAAAATATTGTGCATACGGGAGTTCCTTAACACAGCAAGACAGCAGGCAGCTTCCTGTTATGAAAACAGCCAGCAACCTGACATTCAGCAATCTGACATTCCCTGCACCCAACGTGATAAACAGGGCCGATAAAGATCTGCCACAATAGGTACAATAGCACCTCCCCATAAAGGAATAGGACGTGGAAAGAGCCTCAATACACAAATATCCCAAGCCATCTCTTCCAGCTTCTTTTATACAGTAGATAATCTCATCCTGCTTTCCATATTTTCCCAACATTGATTCACTTCCCCTCAGGCAGGGGTCAAAGTAGGAGCTGGGTGCTTGATACCACTTTCTCGCAGGTCTTTGTAGTTCAGAGGCAACGCTTGGTTGAGATCTGAAAACTGTTTACTGGGTTTCCCTTCCTCCTGCCATTTATGATCCCTGCATTTCAATGCCACAGCTGCTGAACTCATCTAGCTTGTCCCCAAATTCACCTCTTTGATCTGAATTAAATTCTAGAAGCAAAACAGAAAATAGTGGGAACCTCTTCCCCCTTCCTTGACCTTGGTAATGGATGTTGGAGCTGCCTTTTTTCCTCCCTGATTCCATACAGCGCCCACCACAGTGGGGCTCTGAGCCTCTCTGCTAAGGCTGCAGGAGAAATATCAGAAAATGCTAATTTCCCGCCAAATAAGTGTGGGGTGCAGACTTTTCCCCCGTCTGAAAGTGACTGCAAAATAAAAGAGGATCTCCTCCATTGCTACTCAGCTCCTATATTTTATAAGGGCTTCAGCCATTTTCCAGCCCCTCCACAAACCCCCCTGAGGTTCAGTGGAGCATCTCCCAGCTTTCCCCCATGTGCTGTGCTTCCTTTTCTACATCCTATAGGAAAGTAGTGAAGAGTCAGCTGCTGTGTCCTAACAGCCTTTTGGGTACCTCCCAGGCAGCAGAGACAGGAGGGAGACAGCCTAATCTTTATCGTTTAGCTCTCAAAGAAATGACAAGCTCTCTCTGGGTGGCAGAAGTCTTTGGGGAGAGGAGGATACACTCTGTAGCATGGAAAATTTTGAAGCACTCCTTGGAGTCACGACTCAGTCCCTTTAGCCCTTGGCTCCACTGCTTGCTCATAAAGAAGCTTCCTTTGAAACCAGCATCCCCATCCCAGCAGCGCAGCAAAAACCCCGCTCTAGGAGGAGATGTGAAGGATGGTGGATGTTGTCCCATGCAAACTGCGCTCAGGAAGATTGCCTCCCATACGCAATACCTGACCAGAGTTAGCATGTATTATACCAGAGGTAGCATTTATTATTTAATATAGCATTTATTTCTTTTGAAGGTATTTGCGTTCTTTCTGCCATGTTTTGGTAGAGCAACATATCTCAGGCTGGACTTTCTGGTGGCTGGGGTACACAAGACCAGCAGCCTGGAGGAAGGCCATCAGCAACACCAACGCAAGAGCTTGTCCTACTGCCCCAAGACAGCTGAGGAGTGCCTATGCTATGGGGATGCACAACATGCAACTCTCACAAGCTGGGGTGCCTGTGCCCTGTCTCCTAAGGGAAGCAAGTGCCTCCTCCAACTGTGCTTTCAAAGAAAGGGTGGGATTCAGCTCCAGAGTAAAGACTCAGTTACCTTAACATAATTTTTTTTAGTGTCATTAGGGTCTGAGGTCTACATTAGATGGCCCACTGCTGCTGTTGCAGAGACACGTACCTCCCTTTTAAGGATCTGTTCTGTGCAGATCCCTGGAGTGTCTCTGACAGCTCTCAGAGCCTGTCTTTAGGCAATTGAAATCATATCAATTTAGGTGTCTGCAAGCAGGTACCTACATGTGACTTCATCTAAACTCTCATTGTAGTCAGTGGAGATGAAAGACAGAACTCAGTTATCTGCACAGAAGTGCCTAGTGCCACATGACATCCCTGAGGATGTCTAACCCACCTCCACAGGTCTAGCAGACATCACAGATGGCACCAGGCATGTGGGGAACTGACTTGGGTCCCCTCTATGATAATCCTGAGACAAGGAGCAAAGTACAAGGTGAGTGATACACATTTGCTTGCTACAAAATTAATCCCATACTGGCTAGTCCCTCTTCCTAACCAAGAGCTCAAACCATCAAAGAGTTGTAGAGCAGGAGGATGTGCAGGAGCGTGGGAATGGGAGCAACCATATTTTGCAAAGAGCTTTTTTTTCAGGATGTGTTTTGAGGCCACTGTTTCAGGGACCATGACAGGTGGGCTAGGTGGGGATGGCCTCACAGTCAAGGCTAGCCAGGATGGTGGTGACTCTGGACATAACCAGATACAGAAACCAAGAACCAGAGGAATGGTCTTGGAGAAATTTTGAGTGCCTCAAGGACCAGGTGGGGAGAGACTGATGACTGCTGCTTTTGACTGATGCATCCAGGGCAGGCAGTGGAGTCAGCCTGGACTGAAAAACTATTTATTGGAGTATCTTTCCTCTTGAAGCATAATTCTTCCTAGCCACAACTCTCCTAGGTTACACTTCTCCCGCTCTGACATATCTGACTACTAGCTCAGTTCTCACTTGATGGGTAGGTACTAGCTTTTCCCACTTGAAAGAAGGATAGGTGGTGGTCAAACAAGGGTGCAGGATCACATCTGCTGACGCCAGCACCATCCTGCATCATCACTGATGTTCCGGGGCAACCAGTTCAGAGATGGAGAAAAACCTAAAGGCCTAAAGTATGGAGGAACTTTTTGGCAGTGTTGTGTGGCAGGAAGACAAGACAGGGGGTCAGCCAGGAAGGACCCCAACCCCCTGTGCTGCAAGGAGAAGCGGGATTCATTGGCTGCCCAAGTCCAGGCTGCTCACAAATGGAAATACTAATGCAAGGCATCAGGTCAGAAGCAACCCAGATTTCAACCTCTTCCCCAGCCTGGCCAAACAAGACGCAAGTTAGACATTGGCTTTAGTTCTTACATTTCACGTTCCTTTATAAAACAGGGTAGCTATTTTACGGTAAGAGTAATACAGCTTGTCAAAGTAGAAAATGACCTGTATATTCAACCATGTTCAGTACCTATATTGCAAAGTATTAGGTGACATCTGGCAGTATTCTTGCCTTCTAATATGATCAAACAAGAATACTCAGAAAAGCATCCTAAAAGCCAAAGAAAGACAAAAAAATCAATCCCATCTGAACAGAGAAGCCCCTGTTGTGCTAATGTCCTGCAGCAAGGACTTCCAGGGCTTTGTGTGTTGTACCTTCCAACCAGCCAAGACTGCTGTCTGTGAGGGCAGGGGCCGTGCCGTACCCCAGCTCAGAGCGGTAGAGTGTCTGACACCTTAAAACAGCTGTAGCTAACACCTTGAGAGGGAAGAAATGCGAAGAGAATCAAGGGCAGTGAAAACTGCAATGGTAATCTGGGAACCAGAGCATGTTCTCCCTGTATAGAAATGTCATCTCCATGCTAACACACTCATTAAAAATGAGCCCAAGCTCATTAAAAATGGGCTGCATCTCTACTAACCAGTGCCAGGACTCACTGCCTGGCCATGTCCCTGCGATGGTTGCCCTGTAACCCTTCAGACAAATGTCCTGCACAAGAGGCCCAGCTGATCACCTGAGCCGTTCCTGGGGTCAGTGTCGCTGGTCCTGGCAAAAATCATGTCAAGAAATGCTCAAACAATTTAGCAGTGCGGATGAAGGAATTCCTGTCTGGGGTAATTTAGTGGTATGATGCAGCCCTTGAGTCCTCGGTGACCTCGTCTGGTCACAGTTTCTGATTTATGCCACTGTTAATTGCTATAATTTACTATTTCCGCCGCGGTAGCAACAAGGAGACTCATGCTGAAGGAGAAATACTTGTGCTGGTTACTGCACAAAAGCAGAGCAGGCCATCTCCTCTCTTAAAAAGGTCTCCTAATGAAAATACAACCTGTGAGAAGGAGAACCAGCACCCAAAGGGGCAGGGGAAGGTAGCAGCAATGACAAGCCATACTCAGGGCTGTGACCTCCTGATGGTGTGGAGGCAGGGGGATGGACAAGGGCATTTAAAACCAAGAAGGAGACCTTTAAGGACAGATCAGAATGAGAATGAGAAAAGGCTTTGTGTGCGTGCAAGGGGAAGCTCCTTGCACTCCTGGGGTACAGTATATTTGCTACACAGAGGGCCTAGTGCTGCCTCTTAGGCACCCACCCTGGTGCAGAAGGGTGCAAAACCTTCCCAGGCTACCCAGGCATCAGGTCATACCCTTTTTGCACAGATGCAAAATGACCCACTAAAGCAAACATATTGGTTCACAAGTGGCTTATGTGTTACACTTGGGTTGTTTGCAAGCCCTTCAGCTTTTATGTACTTTGTACTTGGAAGTTGTTAAGCTGAGCAGCTGTGTTTGATAAGCAAACTCCTCAGTGCCTCCTGGGTACCTCATCACTGGCTCAAACGGTCTCAGGATCAAACCCAAAAGTTGCTCTTTACATGGCCTTCAGCAGCTAAAGGGGGTTTTCTTGTTCCTTGTGCTGTGCAGCTACAGCACATTAGAAATGGAGAAAAGTGCCATCAGCTTCTGCATGCACCAGAGTGGTCAATGCATCATTAATAGAAGACCTTCTAACACTTTGCTGGTTTAAGAGGAATTGCATTAATATTTTCCATTTGTTCCCCATAGCTGAGCTCCATCGAGAGCCTCACTCACCTCCTTTGCTCCTCATTCCTTGAGAGGCACTTTTTGTTAACACAGAGTAGGCAGGATTTGCCCTTGTGCTGCGTCCAAGAAAAAGAGAGAAAAATAACCCCAAACAATTGCAAAGCTTTCATTTGAGAAATTAATTCGCAAGGGAGTAAGGTTAAAAATAAAGTTCTTTGGCCAGCACCTTTATAAGCTCCAGCTATATTCTCTGGAATATAATTCATAAGCACAATATGTTTTTTGTTGTGAATGAGTGTGAAGTACCAGAAAAGGAAAGAGGAAACCCCTAATGTAGTCCTGAATAGACCTGTGAAAAAGGATAATAAAACTTGTCCTGGATTTCCTTTAGCAGCAGGTGCTTCCTTTGGAGTTTCTATTCATTCAGACTTTGGACAGACACAGCCTGCCAAATTTTTTTTTTTTTTGGTAAACCCAGAGTTCAGTTGATCTGAATGAAGGTGAATTTGTCTCCTTGACCAGTGTCAAGCTCATGGTCCTGCAAGGTCAACAGCAGAGCCTCTCCAAGCTTTTGTGGTGGATCCACATCTGACAGGTAGAAAGGTGCTACCGCACCACTCAGGTCAGTAAGTTTCTTCAAGCACCCAAGGCTTGAAGGCCCTAAATGTACATTTTAAATAGACCACCCTCTGTCCTGGTGAGCCACTGCTGAGACACCCACTCTTGCCCATCCACAAATTTCTAGCAAGACACTAGCTGTGACTGGGGGAATACAGCTACTCAACCTCACAAGGCAGGGCTCATTTCTGTGGAAAGAGTGGATAGTATTAAGCACTGATTGATGTCTGGAAAATCACTAGCCAGAGGATGGAATTACTACATGTCCTTTACTCACAATATGCAAAGGTCTATGCTGTCCAGGGGATCACAGAGACCCTTCAGCTCTCAACAGCTCTCCAGTTGACACCAGGAGAAGTGAGCTTCTCTGTGTCAAACACAGCCTGCCTTCCCTCCCAAGCCCTTTCACCACCCAAAGACAACACTGCCAACCTCCACCAATCCTCCCCATCCTTACATCTTATTCCAGGACACAGCTGCAACGTGTTATATTCCCTCCAGCCTACCATCAACAGCTCCCACCTCCTGTGCTGGCTCCTGTAACCCCTCGTTATTCCAACCTCGGCCATGCACTACACGCATCTCCCATCCTTTTCGCTCAGACCACCTTGGCCTTTCTTAGAAGACCTCGCTGTCATCCACTGCTTCAAATTTATCATCCTTGCCTTCAGAGCCCTGCATGACGCTGCCCCTTTCCTGCTTATTCTTCCTTCTTCCTTCCTTACATACAAGTGGTAAATGCCCTCTCTGAGCACAGAGCTGCTGACAACCTCATTTTTGAGGGAAAGAGGCGACAAGTCTAGGAAACAACCACCAGCCTCTGCAGGCCTCTCATGTACAATTTGGACAGTGGCATTGGCTTGAGTAAGAGCTAAGCAAAAAATATGTTTATTTGTCCCATTGTTTGCAGGAATTATTAAACACACAGCATGGAACGAAGCGAATCCCTGGGCAAATGCAGTCACCAACAGGTGTTCATTGCCATTGTTACCAGTGCTGGTATAAATCTGTGCCAGATTTGGAGTGTTAAATATAGGGAATTGGATGAGCTGTTAATGTTTGCTTCAGTAGGACCGAGCTGAAGCAGGCAGTAAGAATGTCTGGCAGGATGAAGCAACTGCTGAAAAAATAGATAATTGTTAAAGCTACCTAATAAACAGCAGTTTAAGTGGTTTTTGCAGTCTTCCTTCTGCCCGTTAAGATGGATAGGAATATATTTGGTACTTTCCTCATGTCCATGTCAACTGTTTCATGGAAGGTGCATGCAGATTTTAAGCTCTTTGGAGCAGACTGCCTTTTTGCTGTCTGTATCCATAGTCCCTGAAATGACAGTCTTGATAGGGGCAACAGGTAGAAGTAATAGTACAGAGCAAGGTGCATCATGGAAAGTATGTCTGGAATTAACCCCTGCTCAGCCATAAGCAAGACTGGTGGTCCAGATCCTAAATGAGTTAATGGATACTGTTCCTCCCAGAGAAGTTGTGCCATGGCTCAATCCAGCTTCCTCACCCCAGCACAACACTCAGCTCTCTAGATTGTACGCTTCCCTCCAAACATCCTTTCCCTGTACCAGCCACTATGCCCAGAGCAGGACCCAAATCTATCTGGTGAGGGCAGCAGATAGTCCCTGTGGCCCCATCACTGCCCCAGTGGTGGAGTCTCTGATCACGGCTGCTCTGAGCCTCAGCAAACACTACACGTCAGCCACACCATAAGAATACACCACGTGCAGATTTTATCACCGCAAGGGTCATCATTTGAGGTAGATCAGCCCTCCCTAAATAAAGGAAAGTCATCCTCCAGCTGTACTCGAGTACCTTGTACAGCACAGTTGGTGACAGGTAATATTGTGGGACAACTGAGCCCTGCTGGACCTCCAAAACCAATAGCCTTCACGTAACAAGGGCTGCTAAAGGCCATTCCTGCATGAAAAAAAAAAGTCTTTTTAGGTCATTTCATCTATTCCCAGGGTTCAGCAAAGGTTTGTTTCCTACAGCCCAGCCTCGTTACAGATATGATTCACATGATGATATTTCAATCACTTCCTCTGGGAGACTCTTTCCAACAATGCAGATTTCTTGGCTGTGGAAGTATTCCCAGGGACTCAGCTGAAGTTTTCCTTCGCCCTTGCAATGCATCCCCTCAAACAGCTTCAAACCGGGAACTTCCCTCCCTTCTCATTGCCTCATGGAGGGCCCACATCAGTCCTCAAGGGCAGGTGCCAAGCCTGTGGAAAATCTGGGCTGCAAATCTTAAAAACTCAGACCTAGAGTGATCCTATTACAGTTCAAGAAGTCCACTGAAGAAAAAAACACAGCATGTTTTGTCCTTTTCATCATTTCCCAGATCAGGGGTATTTTGGGGGGGACCGAGACCAGGAAAATCCCAGTGACACACACCAGGATGGTCCCATTGCCTGGTTTTCTGGATGTGCACCCCAGATGCTTTGCTAAGTCTGTACATGAAGACTTCTGCTAATCAAACAGTGTTCTGCTGTTTGATAGGACGAAATGTTGCCATGCCAAACTTCAAGAAAGTGATGCTGTCTGAAGCTTAACTATGCTGTTGTGTAGCACAAACTCAGAAATGATGTCCTGCTAAATTTCCCTTTTTTTTTTCCTGCCCAAGAGCTACACAGATGTTACAGAGAGGCCTCAGACCTCTCCCTTTTCCTCTGATCAGGGACAGCACCAGCAATTTCAGCAAAAAGTCAGTCTCTTGGCCCCTACCAGACAGGTCTGCCCTGTTTCATCAGAGCAGCGATGAACACGGATCTGCTCCTGGAAGGAAAAGACAAAGCTACTGCAGGCTGCTTGGTGACTTAAATTGGATGTTTTTTTCTGGAGGGGACCTGTCGGTGAGGACTGCAATGCACCTGCCAACGTTTTAGCAGATGAAATGAGAAATTTTTATAGTGTATGTGAACAGGTGTGTGAGAGAGGGAGGAAGAGAACCATTTTCCTTGCCTAAAAGACATATTTATGTTATGCAGGTGATAACTGAAGCAGAACAGTTCATTGTCAAATGCCGGGTTTTCTCGCAGTACATTTACCTGATGATTTGGCCTGCAGTTTTCCTCCCTCACACAGCTCAGTCTCTTGCAGTTTGTATTTTGGAGAATTCTCTCTCCCAGGAAATACAGGAAAAGAAACTGCTTCTCCCGGCAAGAAAATGTGGAAGGCATCCAGCGGACAAACAAAGAGTGAAAATGCAGCCAGATTCATGGTGTTGCGAATACTGAGTTGCAACAAACAAGCTTTGTATTAGAATTATTCGTTATTACCCATCGCTTGAGCATCTCTGAAAATAGCCTTCCTCCCCTGAGAAAGAAAAACTCATTCCTTTTTATTATTTTTATTATTATTACAGAGCTCAAGACACCATTGTAAAAGTGCTGTGGTATTAGATAAATTGTAAAAGATGAGCTGTTTTCCATTGTACTAAGTGATGTGGAAATATCATGAGACAACCCCCGACATTGCAAATTTACAGTTTAAGTAAATCAAGTAGTTGAACACTGACAAAAAACAAATAGGAAACTGAGGCACGGGGAGTGAAGGTGCATTGCCCCGGTGTTATTTCAGTGCTTTCAAGGAGGAAACTGAGGTGTTCCTGAGGATTTGGGCTATTTGAGGTCACATACACAAAGTTTATGGTGGACTCGAGAGCGCAAAACCCGAGCCAGTTTTCCCAGTGCTTAAATCCTGCAGTGCATCCATGTTGCTGAGACACAGAGAGAAAAACTGTGTTAGGAGAGTTATTTCTAATTCCTGTCTGTCTTGACCAAAGCAGTCTCCTACATGCCATGTGCATGCTGCGACCTCCCTTTCTGCATCCCACCATCCCTTGCAGACGCTGGAGCCATTGCAAAGCACTGGAGGGAATCCCAAGGGTAGGGGAGCTTCTGGTGAACACCTATGATGCAAGGTATCTCCACATTTGGGGCAGAAGCTCACAGGCAGGACACCTAAGTGTTGTCCCAGCATGTGTAGGTGGAGGGGGAGTAAAGCAGGGTGGACATGCCAGATGGGGATACATCCCCAGGTGTGTGGGTTATCGGCTCGGCATCCAGTCATGCTCTATAGGAGTTATTTTGAGCAAGGTGTGAGGTGGAGAAGGTCTCAGAGCTTGCCTTCTGGCATGAACCCACCCTGAATTGACCTTAACCAGGAGACAGTGTTTAAGCCATCTGCCTTCAGAGGCCTCAGACCCACCAAAAGGATTCTTACTCTACCTGTCCCAGCCTGCTCCATGCTACAATCCTATCACCCGCAACACACAGCCATCTAACTCAAAAGCCGGCCTTTAGGAACAAACATATAGCAACACTCCCAGAAACACCCTATAACCCAGCCAACTGTATCATGGCTGCATGAAAACAAGCATGGCCAGCAGGTCGAGGGAGGGGATTCTGCCCCTCTGCTCCAATCGGGTGAGACCCCACCTGGAGTCCTGCGTCCCGCTCTGGGTTCCTCAGCACAAGAAAGACAGGGGCCTGTTGGAGCGGGTCCAGAGGAAGGACACAAAAATGATCCGAGGGCTGGAACACCTCTGCTATGAGGACAGGCTGAGAGAGTTGGGATTGTTCAGCCTGGAGAAGGCTCCAGGGAGACTTATTGCGGGCTTTCAAAATATAAAGAGGGCTTATAAGAAAGACGGGGACAGACTTTTTAGTAGGGCTTGTTGCAATAGGACAAGGGGTAATGGTTTTAAACTAAAAGAGGGTAGGTTCAGACTAGGTAGAAGGAAGAAAATTTTTACGCTGAGGGTGGTGAGACACTGGCCCAGGTTGCCCAGAGAGGTGGTAGCTGCCCCATCCCTGGAAACATCCAAGGTCAGGTTGGACGGGGCTCTGAGCAACCTGATCTATCTAGTTGAAGATGTCCCTGCCCATGGCAGGGGGGTTGGACCAGATGACCTTTAAACATCCCTTCCAACCCAAACCTTTCTGTGATTCTATGAATGCTCATCGCCTCCCCCGGTGCAGGCAGAGGCTCACAGACCCCCCTGGAACCCATCCTAGGCTGGATCCTACTAAACAGCCCCTTGCACAACCCATAGCCTTCCCATTGTGCGCACACACACGCAGACCTATTTTTCCATTGTCCACGCAGATAGCAGCGAAGCCTGTGAAAAAAGGAAGCTGACCACAAGCTTTTGGGATCTGTTCCCCACAGGCCAGGGAGGGGAATGTGAATCCCTTTATTGTTGTGTCCGCTTTGTTTTATTTTATTTTAATTTTTTTTTCTCTTTTCTCTCTCTCTCTGTATCAGGAGCCTGTGATGAGGCAGTGCTGCTGCCGGCATGAGAAAGTGGGGCCGTCCGTGCAGATGTTGCCCAGGAAAGCCAAGGTTCCCACACCAAGTAGGAAGCGGGGCCTCACGGAGCCGGGACGGGGACTGCGGAAGTGGCAGCAGGGCTGGACGCCCGCGGCCGCCGATCCGGGGATGATGGGAGAGGAGAAGCGAAGGGGGGGCCCCCGGCATAGCGGGGGACATCTATTCTTAGAGAAAGAGGGGGGCCCTGGTGGGGGGATTTTATTGTAAGACTTTGTTTACACCCCAAGCCGAATGAATCAAATGACCTTGTTTATTGTCGGTCTCCTGAATGGACGACAGAGGGAGAGGGAGGAGGGGTGGGGAGGGGGGGGCTTATATTATTGTTAATTCTGCCATTCACAACTTCTTCTTCTTCTTCTTTTTTTTTTTTTCCCACCACACATTGTTGCCAAGATAAAAGAATAAAAGGTGAAACTCTATTCCTTCCTTTCTCCATCTCCGCAGTATTCTCCAAATCCCCAGACAGGCTGCTGTTGGGATGAAAGTGCCAAACCACGGAGTAGTGTACAAGATGCAGGGCCTGATCCTGCTGCCGCTGACCCCACGCCTTGCCAAATTAATTTTCCATGGTGTGGTGAAGGAGCTGAGACCTGCCCCCCAGGGCTCGGATGGTCCCTCCCCGGGGAGGACAGAAGGACACAAACCAGCCTTGTACCACCACCGTTGGATGGACCCCTCTTTGCCCCTGGATCGAGGCAACAGCAAGGCCACAGAGCTCCCACACAGGGCCATTATTCTCAGGAAATAACAACATCCAGGCAAAGATCACTTACGTGCCTGCAGTTTTTGGAAGGTGAACTAGAGGCCTTTTCAAAAGACCTGGCTTTTCAGCCAAGTGCCTGCTCTTGATGCCTGTTGCATGGAGGTATTTCGGTGCAAGTCCTGATTATGGTTTGTTTTGCCTTTTAATTGGCCCCTGGTGATCCCCATTGCTGCTTGGTAACTTCCCAGCCAAGAATCGAACCGTTTTCAGGGTATTTTACTTTACAGAGCTATGAAGGTCCCTGCTTGAGGTATCACAGGGTTGCTGAGAGCACAAAATGGTCCTTTTGGTTTGAGCATCACCAAGCTGCAGCAAACCTCAGAGAGAATGACAGAGAATTATGTTAGTTTCAAAATGACAGCTTTCCCTCCTTGTCACCCTTTATAAAGGCCTTTACGTGCTCTATGATGGAGGAGAAGAGTGCAATGCTTCACGAGCTCTGCAGCCCCTCCAGGGGCACCTCTCTCTGTCCCTCAGAGTGCCCTTGGCTCCATGTGGAAGCCAGCTCTTGCACTGGGACTGGCTACATTCATGGGTGATGCCTTCTAACCCTTCATCTCTCTTCTCTTTCCCTTCAGCTCAAGGCACTTTGATTCCTTCAGGCTCACATTTTCATGTGTCAATGGGTTTTTAATTTTATTAACACGTCAGACACTCTTACTTGGGGCAAACTGAAATCTCATCCAGGCTTCTTCTCTCTGCCATGCAACTTGCACATCTTGGTGGAGTTTTTCTTACTGGGAGATATCAGTGCAACAAGGAAAGCGTTCACATCCTTCAGTGCAAGAAGCTTTGATTCAGAAGCCATCCGTGGATGTGATTTGGTTTTGCCCAAATCCCTCTTTCCCACAGCAGAAAAGACGGCAGTGGAAATGCTGATCCTTGTTCACTGCCCTGCTGAATTGCAAAATGCGTCTGGCTTTTTTTAAATCTCCTTACGTTGTTACCTTTTTCCTGTCCTTGAGTTTAACTTGATCACTGTTTCAGCCAGAACAAGATAGAGGCGGATGAACAGAGAGGAGAAAGCATGTCTTGTGGTCATATCATCCAAGTCCTCCCTGCTCTACTGAATAGCTGAGAGATGGAGAGAGAAACAACATCAGCAGAATGGGCTGAGTATGTCCCAGCTCACTCCCCTTTTGTGGCTCTGGCATTTGTACACGATGTCACAACAGGGAATTAAACCTGCATCTCCCATGCAAACATCCTAGATAGTTTGTTCAGCCAATCTGCTGAGGACACATTATTGAAAACTTGATTTTTCAGTTCAGGTCTCTAACTACGGACACCTCATGGTATATGAGATGCCCAGGCTTGTCCCACCTGACCTCCAAGTGCTAGCCCAGAAGACAGAGTTCTCCCATGTCATACCTGCCAGGGGATGCAAATGTCTCAGATACCGCAGGATATCTCAAATGGCACTACATGCCTGTGTGTGGGCAGCTGAATCAAGCACCTTGTGTCTATGGCACAGACGTCTACATCCAAGGTAGGTGTTTAGCCTCCTGTTAACATCAACAGAAACCCAGCCAGCACAATCAGTGAAGTGAGTCATCGGACCAAATGTAGGTTTCTGATTTAGGGTGAGGTGAATCACTAACTGGAATCATTTGCTAGGGCTTCATAAGCAACAGTAGGAGCCTAAAAACCTGATCAGATATAAAAGTATGCACCGTAAGCATCTAAAAGGAAGTGAGATGAGCTGTACTCAGCAGCACCTTAGTTGTTGTTGGGCTGTACCCCTTTCCTGTCTCCCCCAGTGAACAGAGGCCACCTTCTTGCAGCACACAGTGACCCACCACACAACATGGGTAGGGGCCATGTGAACCCATGAGAGCCCAAAGCGCTCAGACCCTGAGGGCTGTAACACCCCAGGGTACCAACACAGCATCTGCCTTGGCAAATGCACCTTTCCCAGGACAGGTCCTAGGGAGATCCTGCCTGTATGCTGAAGCTGGGCTTAGCTGAAGTGAGCTTCATCCTCATGATGTACATGTTTCACCATGCTGGCTTATGGAGAAGTAGAGCATGAAACACAAGAGCTGGACCTACAGAGGAGCTCAGATAACATGATTATAATGGTCCTTTCTGGCCATCAAAAGAAGGCATTTATTGTTATTGCAAGGTTCAGGAGGAACAAACAGGCCAGACTTCAAAAAGGCATTTGGTAGCCCTGACCATGCTTGCCTGCTCAGCCACTGGCAGAGAGTGGATGGGCTCATCATCTGAAGCCATTCAGCCATTCTTATGTTCTTGCATTATATTATAATTCCCTTGTTATTTATTCACCTACCCAATACTTGCTTGAACATAGACTTCTCACTAATTAATACCAAGGATTATCCCAGGTTCTTTGGTCAATGCTGGGCTATAGTCAAGGTTTTGGTCCTTGGCTTCCTACATTCATGTGCTCCAGTTTACTGGCAGAGCAAAATTTTTGCCTCTTACCCATCGGTTTCACCTGCCTTTCCCATGGCTAGAGGCAGGTGGTTTTGGTAACTAGCTGTGAGCGTAGGACATGCTCCTGGAGGGTATGAGATAGCCACAGACCTTGAAGATTTACATCAATGTTAGAAGAGCATAATTTTGGCCAAGATCCAGAAACCCTTGGCTGAGAACAGAGGTGGGAAAAGAGAATTAAAAATATAAAGAGCGAGAAATGACTGAAGAAAAGTCTTGTCTGTTACCCAGAGCCAGAAGAGAGGAAGGACAAGGTGTATTTTTGTCATACCATGGGAAGGTAGATGCATAAAAGCCTGTTTCACTCTAAGTGGCTCAGTCTGTCATCCTCTACTTGCAGCAACATGCAAACACCTTGTTTGCAGACCACCCCATCGGTTCCCAGCCTATGCAGTCCTCAGCTTCAGAGGTGAGGATGGGAAACCATAAATTTCAGCGAAAGAAGGTATGAGGCTGTAAGAGTGAGGCAGCAGCAGTGGTCCTCGGATGAAGAGGATGCCCCAAGTAGGAGGAATGAATCACCTGTCCCACTCCACAGATAGCAAAAAACAACTAAGTGACCCCCTTAGTCTAGATACTAATCTTTTAGCTAGGGAACCAATTTTTACCCCCCAAATCCATCTCTTTCCTGATAGATATATCAGCTAGACAGTGCAAACAATTCTGTAATGCCCCCACTACCTCTCTGTGTCGTGCTGCACCATGCATCCAAATAATCCAGATCCTCTAACATTGAGGCACTTAGTTCATCCTGATTTCACTCAGACTTATGCTAAATGACTGGCCACCAAAAAGCAGTTGGACCTGTCTGGCTAAGAAGACAGATAGTTGCAGTATGGCATCACGTTTGCAGCATGGTAAGCAAAAGGAAATTCGATGTGGCTTAGAGCATGATGATGCCACACCATGCTATGAGATCTCCAGGCTTCGATAAGGCTGAATGTTTAAAAATCCACCTATTATACTAAAATCTGGGGGGTTGGCATCCTGTGCTGGGATTAAAACAAAACAAACCAAACAAAAAAAGAGGGAGTTTCTGCCATCTAGAGGTCATATTTTTCAATTACAATCTAGACTGAAAAAGGTAAACCATAATTTCACCTCTCAAATATATGCATGTAAATATATATGTATAAACATATGTATACACACATTCTCAAAAAATAAGCTTTAAAGGGCAAAAAGAGGAGCAACTCCCTTTTCTGTATGAATTTGCAGCAAGAAACTCAATTTAATTTTTATTTTAGTCTTACTGCAATATCTCAGCATTGCTTGTGTTAAAAAGGTGTTGGATGAAGCACATGAGAAAACAAA
Organism: Pandion haliaetus; assembly: GCA_013401275.1. Taxonomy (NCBI): domain Eukaryota; kingdom Metazoa; phylum Chordata; class Aves; order Accipitriformes; family Pandionidae; genus Pandion; species Pandion haliaetus. The sequence continues at coordinate 141,669 of VYZV01035744.1, read as the reverse complement.
GTTTATTTGTTATTTCCTGACAGGGAGGAAAGTTTTTAGACAAAGCCACAAAAGAGGCGGAGGAAGCAATAGAGTTTTTCTTTTAAACCTCAATTTGCATAAAATAGCCAGTAGCATCATTAGCATCACGGGTTTTTTTATGCTTAACACCCACAGCTAAGCTCAGCTCTTAAAAGAATTCAACTTCTGTTTAAACAGCAAAGCTGTGGCTTGATATTTCAAGTGTGCCACGCTCTTCATTGGTTGGGCATTATGGCACAGTTTTTAAAATCGTAATAAACTAACACCAGAGTAATATTTTTGATTTCTTTATGGTTTTGTTGCACTGTGCTATATAGACAGACAAATTATATGATAAGAAGTGTTTCTGCTGATCTGAAAGTCCCTTAAAGTTTGAGCAAAACTCTTTTGAAGGTCAGAATCTGGCCTGTGATTGTTGAAATTCTTTGAAAATCCCCATTTTAGGGGTAGTGGATGCCCCTATGAAATTCCATTCAATGTTCATACTCACTACTTTCAGAAATACAAAAGGGATCCCTTGAACGTGGTATTAGAGAGGAAAATCCAACATGTCTAGTTTATGACGTGGACACAGTTCTCCTATTTCCGTCTCATAGCACTCAAACTTTACCATCTTACCTGGCTGATAAAGTTCTAACAATTTGGGAAGTGCATGAAAAACTTGTCTTATTTTCATTCCATTTCATTTCTGCACCAAAGTAGCAACTAAAAGAAGGCGCACACTGTCAGATCCGAACTGGGCTGTTTGGCTCGGTTTTATATCTCCAAAACTGGTAAATGGGAGATGCTCAGGGGAAAATTGTAAGAGCATGACAAGGAGAAAACAATCCTTTCCCTGGTACCTGAACATAGGTATACAGGAGCATCCCCAGCCTGCGGTCAGCCTCATTTTGTGAAGTCTTTGGATTTAACATTGCAGGAGACTGTGCCACAGTATCTAGGAGCTCAGGTGCATTACACAAGGTTGTAGCTCCTTTCTACAGGCCAAACCCCTAATGCAAGCCATGGCAAAGCCTACAGCTCTTGAGCCCTCATTGCCTACATCAACCCTCTGCACTTTCTGTCTTGCAGGGTAGTCTTTAATACTTTATTCACTGTAATTTTACAATTCCCAAGTGATGAGGTGTTGACAGTTTCCTTTGGGAAACCGTTCCCCACCTAATAGTTGCAGTCATTAAGAAGATTTTTTTCTTTTCCCCATTCTGCTTTTTGAAGCAACGTTTTCTTAAGGAAGGAAATAGCACTTAAAAAATAAATAGCTTTTTCTACTTATGCCGTCCATCTGTTCCACAGGCCAGAAAGCAGAAGAGCTTTAGCATCAGATTTTTCAAGAGCTTGGCACCCGTAGCACTTGCCACAAAATCCCAGTTGCTGCAGAACAGGTAGCAAATTACACAGATTGTCCTCATATATGTGCTTAGCTACGGCTGTCCTCTAGAAAGAGAAAAAGGATGGCTCCACATGCCAGGATTTGTATGCCAAAACCAACATGACACTTGTTTTAAAAGGCTTTACAGTAAACCTTTCTGGGTTTAAAATGCCTGAGGAAATTCAGTCTCAGATCACCTCCTGCTTGAGGGACCATGCAGCAGGGTGGCCGCATGTTTTCCATGGCCAGTCGCAGAGGAGGCACTGCCCCATCTGCTAGAAGAATCAAGAATTAAGCCCTATCTCATGGAAAATGCGGTGGGTTGGTTGGGATACAGGGTACCGCCATCCCTTATGGTATGGGATACTCAGGAAATTGAAAAGAAAGAAAGAAGAGAAGAGAAGAGAAGAGAAGAGAAGAGAAGAGAAGAGAAGAGAAGAGAAGAGAAGAGAAGAGAAGAGAAGAGAAGAGAAGAGAAGAGAAGACAAGACAAGACAAGACAAGACAAGAGAAAAGAGAGGAGGAGAAAGAGAAAAGAAAAAAGGAAAAAGGAAAGGAAAAGAGAAAAAAGAAAAGAATAGAAAAGAAAAGAAAAGAAAAAAGAAAAGAAAAGAAAAGAAAAGAAAAGAAAAGAAAAGAAAAGAAAAGAAAAGAAAAGAAAAGAAAAGAAAAGTAAAAAGAAAAGAGAAGAAAAGAGAAAAAAAAAAAAAAGAAAAAAAGGCAGCAGGCTCCCTGTGAACCTTCTTCCCTACCTAAGCTCCACTGACCCATGGTGCTGCTGTCCCCGCTTGTCCCGCTGAGCAAAACTTCCAGAAGAAGATGGTGCCCAACCTCCAAGCAACCCCACATAAAAGGTTGGGCAGAAATACATGCAATAAACTGTAATTAGGTATGCAAATTCAGCTTGAAGTTAGATATGTAAATTCCATTTGCCAGAGCTTGCTCCTGGTGGGGAAAGTAAGGACAGCCATTGCTCTAAGTCTGGACCTGTGGATTTTACGCTGCAGGGTAGGTATTTTTTCCTGTTGCTCTGTTTCTCTGGATTTCAGAGCTCCCTGCTTGCTCTCCAAGTCCCAGAAAAGCCCCAGTAAAATTTACTTTAGTAAACCCCACTGCAAGAAGACAGGCTTGCTTATTCCTGTTACACATGATGGAAACTGGAACATGGGGACATCAGGGTCCTGTCGTGGGACATAAGAACTGGGTGCAGACTATGGGCTGGCATGTGCTGAGTTTGCATGTAGCCTGTCTGCTTCACTAGATATAGGTGCTACTTATTTTTCCCAAAAACAGAGCTTCCCAGTGCCAGCCATGTGCTGTATCACCTAGTGGTCCTTCTGTCTTCACACTGGTCTTAACGTGGTGTGCCATCAGCACCATGAGCAGAGCTAGTCTGGATTCACCCCAGTGTAAGTGAGGCAGGTTGAGATGTCCAACAAGGTTTCACATTTATCATAGTCCAGCTCTCCCTTCACACCCAGCTCTTGCTTTCTCATGCAGTCCCAAAGCAGTAGAGGGGCTGGTGGTCTGGACTGGGTTTGGTTTATTGTGGCCATAGAGTTCGTTTGCCTCAGCTGTGAGGGAGAGTAAAAGCAGCCAGAGATTTCCTTCCTCCATTGAGAAAAGAAGCACAGCAATGGCCAGAGACCAGGTGAAACTGCAGCCTACATTGCCTGGAAGCTGCAAAAACCTCGGTGCTGGATGGACACCCCTCTTGACACATCTTCTTGCGCTGGCCTGATGACAGGCAGTGCAATATGCCACACCAGGCTCCACCACATCCTTAGGCAGTTCCCCATGAAAACCATTTCCCATGTGGAGAAGAAGGTGCCTGCTCCCATGCAGGGTGTCACACCTTTGGACACATTCAGTGGGCCACCTGCATCCTGTGCTCCAGGATTTAATCATTTCCCAAGAGACAGTTGGGATGAGGTGACCCACATGGGACAGGGAGAGAACTTAGTAGCCTGGAGATGGCCAAAACAGGCCATTTGGCCTTGTGAGATTGCCTCCTGGCTACCACCATTGTTGTTTAGTGACGGAATGCACCTACAAGTGGTACAATGCAAGTCTGTGGTTCCTACAGCCCCCTCTGGGGTCTGGTTCAGGTTGAATCAGCAGAAGTCTTTGCTTCTCCTTCACCACTGCAGCTACCTTTAAAACTATATTAGAAATACATAGATCTCTTACCCTTTTATCCTTGCAAATAGTCGTTTATATGAAGCAGAACAGCTCCCATAGAGACTCCCACTACCAAACAACCCATACAGTAGTGCTCTGGATCATAACTGGGGTGGAAGGTGATGTTCTTCTCACCAGACTCAGTAGGTGAAAAAAAGGGGGTAGGAAGGCTTGAATCTTGCTTCACAGCATTGTGCCTGGCTAATTCAGGGTGATTTTTTTAAATGTAAAAGACTTAGTTTAACCTCAAAGCACAACAGGAAAAATTCTCAGACTTTCCAACATGTTCCCAAGATGGGACGCCCCTTTTCTACCTGTTTCTAATTGGGATTTCTCCTGCTGAAATCATCAGAGGCTCATTATGCAGCAAAGCAGAAACCGATTTACCTTTATTAAAGAACAGTTCTGTGGTTCTCTGCGAGATCACAGTGGGATGGTATCATTCCCTTTTCTTTATTGTGTAGTTAGCCTGTAATTGTGCAGTGATTGCTTTGAAAACCTGGCAGCCAAGCAGGAACGTAGGTGGTATTGAAGTTTGTGATGCAACCCCTTCCCATAACGGCAGGCAGCGAGTTGGTCAAAGCCCTTTTCAACAGTGACTCAGTGTGCTTCTAAACACAGTGGGGAAAACAGAACACCAAACGGTACTTTTTAAGCTCATTTGAGGATTTGAATAATGGCTTCATGACTCGAGTGAGCCTGCCAGGCTGGTAGGAGGATGGCTGTAGAGCAGGAATCATTGGCAGAAGAGCTGGGAAAGAGGCAGGGTTTGGAGGAAGGAGCGATACACAAGCTATTGCTCTGTACTGGTAAATCAAACAATGCGGAGTGGGTTCAGGAACTCGCTCACCTACATGGTTCATAGATAGCCTTGGCCCTGCTTTAGCCCAAGCTAAGAAGCATCAACCCAAACACTTCCCAGCTTAGCACAGGCCAGGGACAATTGCCAGGAGGCAGTTTGGATCAGCCGCCCTGATTAGGAGGCTGAGAGTTTAGCTGTATGGATCAGGCAGGACCCTGCCAGCTGGTTTGGGGGCTGAAGAAGAGGTCTTGGTGCCATTTAGGTTATCAGAGATAGGAAGCCACAACTTCTGTATGCTGCTTACAAGGGAAATATAAGGGAGTCACCTGGAGCTTATGGAAGGACCAACCTGCAATAGTGGTTTTAAATGTGTCCTTGGAGGTGCATGAGTTTGGATCCAGTGTAAATGCAAAAACCTTACAGGTCAAGATAAAGACAGTTTAATAAATAAGGCAAAAATGCATGTGCAAGCAAAGCAGAATAAGGAATGCATTTGCTACTTCCCATTGGCAGGCAGTTGTTCAGCCATTTCCAGGAAAGCAGGGCTTCACCATGCTTAATGATACTTGAGCAGGCAAATGCCATGACCCCAAATATCCCCCTTTTCTCCTTCTTTCCTCAAGATTTTATTGCTGAGCTTGATGTTATATGGTCTGGACTATCCCTGTGGGCAGTTGGGGTCAGCTGTCCTGCCTGTGTCCCCTCCCAGCTTCTCATGCACACCCAGCCTAATTGCTGGTGGGGTGGGGGGGAGAAACAGAGAAAGCCTTGTGCAAGCACTGCTCAGCAATAGCTAAAACACTGGTGTGTTATCGACACTGTTCTGGTCACAAATCTAAGACATAGCACCATACAGGCTGGTACAAAGAAAGCTAACTCCATCGCAGCCAGACCCCGTACACAGTGCATTGAAGGTCCTTCCCAAGATCTGCCTCCTCCTGATACTGGATGAACAGCCAACAAAGAACAGTAAAAGATCATACCCTGAGATCTGGCGGTGTGTGGAGGAGTTTGGAGGGAATTACATTCCCCTGAAGGATGTGGTGTGCCAGGTTCCTCTGGGAAACAGGTTCAAACATGGGGCATCGGAGGCATTTGCAAGTGGCAGCCTACCCTGAACCCATAGCCCAGGTACCTTGGATGTGATAACATGCATTTGCCAGGAGGCTTCCCTTCTGCATGAATGGCTTCTTTCTGATATTACCATTCGTGCAAACAGAGCGACAGCTGCTCTCTCATCTGCAAAATAACTCTCTTGTCACAAGGCACCCAGCAATCAGGCCCGCCTTGAATAAACACTTTGTGATTCTCCATGCTCCTCTACACATCCAGCTCCAGCTACCCACGCCACCTCGCTGTGAGCATGGCTGGGGCAGTGACACGCAGACAGCTGGAGGTTTCTCAACACCTCCCCAGTGCCCCTGAGTTCCTGCATCACTCCTGGGTCCCCTCCCACCCTAAAAAAGCCCTCCGCTCTGTATAGCATCACTTTTACCTTCAGTCTCTGGCCAAAAGTGGCAGAACAGGACAAATTATTAGCGCAGCTTGAAATAAAGGAATATGTAGTCCACTGGCCCAGCACACTGTGTTTCAGGGGTTGTTTGTAAACTCATGCTCATAGTTGACAGATCACTTCCTATTGTTCCCTTGGCCCTTTTCCATGATTCTGTTCAGACCAAGGTTGCTCCCAAGTTTTTTGCTTGAGATGACCCTCTTCAGTGGAAATGCTCACTTTCCTATCCTTTACCCAAGTTCTTATGCATCCCAGACTGAAGCAATGCTTTTCACATTGGTGGTGAGAAAATTCCTTCCCATGTATGTCCAAGGCACAAGTCCATTCAGATTATCTCCCACTGTGATCAAAGGAAAGAGCACAAAGAGCAAAGCTTTCTTCTCCCAGTAGCTCTCCAAAGGAATTTCAGATGGCTTACAACTGACTGTCTCAGTTTTCAAGAGTTACTCATCTTCCTATGCAATCCTACAGAGCTCCTCTAGGATCTCACACGGTTGCTGCAGAGCTGAATTTATGCTCCGGTGTCTGCATTCAGGGCCTAAGCCATCGTATCATCTTTTCTCCCCCATTTCCCTAATTTGGAGACACATGGATTAGCTCTGGACTTGCTTACATGGTGGTTAATGTCTGCAGAGTTAGTGCTAAGACGTAAAAATTCAAAAGCCTTGAGGAAGAAGAACTTTTACTTTCCAGTGGTGTCTTGAAGCCCATCCTTCCCAGCAGAGGAGCCAATACAGTGCTGTCCTCTGTAGCCACATGCTAAATCATTTAGTGGTCTGGGCTGTGGGAACAAAGTGAACTGCACATTAAACCACCCTTGAAGCAGTGACTCATGATGAGACATGGAGAAAGCAACCAGTTGTGAATACAGAAATTGTTAGCAAGCACAAGGCACCTCTCAGAAAAGGACATGGGAGGCAGGTATTTTGAACACAGATACTTGGAAATGCCCAGTCAGAGGTTGTTTTGTGATGCCACAGGATGTTTTAAGCTCAGTTGCTGCCAGCTGTTCCATTTTGCAAGCCCTGATAACCACCAGGAGCGGTGCACACCAATGTTGGAACAGCAAAGAAGTACGATTTGTCCAGAGATGGCCAAGCTGGTGCTCTTGAAGTACATGGGCAGTTCAAGCATGACATAGAAAAGCCACTCATGATCAGCAGTGTGGGCTGTCACAGGACTGCCAGAGAAGCCAAAACCAGAGGGATTTCCCTCACAATGAAATGCTCAAAGAGTAAAAACGGCAACTGAGCAAAATCCTTCAAGCAGAATAGGTGTTTCTTCAAGGTCAGCAAGCACCACTGCTATGCAAAGGGTGGGCACTGCTCAGCACAGATCCATCACGCTTGAGCATTCCCACATTGCAGGGAAAAGCGTGGTTGTATTTCTGGGGTATATTTAGGGATGTCAATGGCTTGGTTAGGCATGTCAGGCGCTGCCAACCTTCATCCTGTATTCATCCCAAAGCCAAGCTCTCCTTCAGACCATAATCCACCTACTTGAAGCGTCTCTTCAGTCTAATACCAGAAGTGTTCAGCAGTTCTTGAACAAATCAAGTAGTTCAATACTGTCAGTAGTGTTTTCTGTCTCAGAGCTATCATCATTTTAGTTAACAACAGTGATTAATCACTATCACAATTGGTGCACCCCAGGAGACGTCCCTGGCTTTTAGTTATTGTCATGCTTACAGAAGGGTAAACTGGACCTTAGCCTAAAAAACAGCTTGCCCACAAAGCCACTTGGAAAGTCACTGGGAAATGTGGGAATGGGTGCAGTTCCACTGCAGCCTTCAGTCTCCAGTTCTCATCTACTTTACCATCAACGAAAGACACAATTAAAGACCTGAGCAATGATTTTTACCATATTTACGAGTGCTTTTTCACTCGTCGCCTGGTAGGTGCACAGAAACACGGGAGAGAAAAAAGCCCTCTGACATTTTGCTTGCATCGAAGCTAGACAGCTAAAGACACATATGCAAAGTCAAAACACTTCATGCAGCACATATGAACCAACACATGGATGCCAACGGTTGCAGTCACATCCATGTGGCCATCTGCCTTCTCCTCAGAGGGACAGAGGAGCCCGCGATGCTGAAGGGAGCAGGAAAAGACAAGCCTATGCTTTTCCTTGTGTTTTATCCCTGTGAGGATGCACAGGCTGGAAAAGGAGAAAATGGGAAATCTGTCCCTCTCAAAGGCTCACGCTGGGAACTGTTTTGTCCCCAGATCACTCATGTCACATGTACTGAGGAGGAGCTGGGCAAGAGAAGTTGGGGCTTATCCCCCTGAATAAAGATTGGATTTCTACAGTGGTAGTTATCTATGACCTTGGACTGGTGCTCTTCCAACCCTCCTTCTCTGAGGTGGAGCCGCACAACTGTCTGTCTTGGAGCCCTCCCCACTTCTCATCTGCAACCAGCTCTTGCCGCCAAAGTTGCGCAAACACCATCATCTTCAAATCTTCCATCTCTCTGCTCAAACTTGTGTGCAAACAGCCAGCTGGCATGCGGCAGGCAGGGAAACACACATATATATACAGAGCCCTTAATTTCTGCAGAACTAAGCCAAAATTGTTTTGGTATATTGGCTTTTAAATTGCTGCCTTCAGTGCTCACGGGAGGTGCTTTTGGTCTTATCTCCTTAGCAAAACACACAAGCAGGGCCTGACTACCTGTTCTCTGTCTCCTCAAGTACCCATGTCCCCATATTTTTGTCCCCTGAATCGTCTTAGGATGCTTGCCCAGGTCTCTAAGCATTTTTACAGCCGCCTTCTCTTCTGGTATTTGCTGCTAAAGGTGTAGTGCTGAGAACAAAATCGGTATTTTGGGGCACTGCTTTGCTTCACCATGCTCCATGCAGCAGCCTCTTGTTTTATGTTGGCTATTTGTTTCTCATTGAGCAAAGGATATTTAAAGAAACATATTTCTTTTGCCCAGACCGCTTGATGGTCTCTCCATTGGGCTGACTGCACATGAGGAAGAGGTATCTGGAAAGAGGGAAGGGGCAATAAGAAATGAGTTGCAAATTAAGACAAAAAATCAACATCCTGAACTATAGCCTAAAGCATAAAAGCTGAGGTAGTTCAATTTGGAAATTTTCACTTAGATGGTCTAAGTGAACCATGGAACACAATCACCTAAGAAACACAGTACACCAATGTCGTAAAGCTAAAAAAATTAATGGGTCACATTGAAATGTTAATGACAAAGCTGATATATTGCATTTTGATTTTGTGTCACTCCAACACATTCCCATCAAATCCATAATCAAAAGTGATGTGCTCTCTCAAAACACAAATACCTCTGAAAAAATACAGCATCAACATCTTTTCATCAGACCCACTTACAGCACAGAAATATTGAACAAATATTTCCTTTCTCACCCTAAATATTGAACAGTGTATGCAGTAGCAAAGATTCATTCACTTTAATGAATTTTATGATGTTTCAATTAAGGAGGAAAAAGTCTCTTCCCTGTTTATTACTTTGCAGCTACATAGCTGGTCTTAATTTGCAAAACCGATGCTTCCATAGAGCAAAGTGAACCACTTTTATTATCTCAATTTACAAGTAGGGAAACTGAGGCACGAAGCACAAACTTTCTTTCCCCGAGGCCATTGAGTAAATGAGCAGCAGAATGGATCAAAACCCACAGCAGCATGCCCTGCTGTAGACAGTGAGTAGCATCGCCTGGGTTTAACACAGACCATTATCAGTTTGCAAATGCTACTGATGGAAAAGACCTACTGAGTCCTTCTGCAGTTCCCTGTAAGCACAGGCTTTTTCCATGCCATGTGCTGTAGACAAGAGTGCTTTATACCATCCCTACATTAAAACAATTCAAGCAGGAGGACATATCTCATTTCCTTTGGGGGAAACAATTCTGTAGCTGAATAGATTGCAGCATTAGGAAATATTTCCTGATGTCCAGCCCCTGCCACAGCTTCTAGAATCTGTTGATATATTATTAATAGAAAAGAAAATAAATATAGGTATTAATGCCAGCAGACACTGTCTACCACTAATAGCTCCTAAAGTAATATATTCCCTTGTTTTTAGCTTTTATTAGTCTTTTTGCAAAGGGTTACAGGACCCTTATGCATCCATTAGCCAGTCAGCCATGTGAAATTAATGTGGAGCAATTTTCATAAGCATTACTCAGAACTAATAATAATTAAGCATTATTTTCTGCTCAGATAACACAGAAAATAAAGTCTGACTTTTATGCCAAGATGGGTTTGCATTAGCTTAAGGTAGATGAATTAATTCTCATTTACAAGGCTTCTCCACCAGCTAGCCAGAAAATATCAAGGTAATTAAAACCAATTTGTGAGGTTCTGTCCCATTGCACATTCACTGAGTTTTATCATTGCTGCAAATTACAGGTGCTTTTATGCCGTTGCAAAGGTGGGACATGAAGGAGACCTTACTGCTTGCCTCCTTCCCCATCACTTCCAAGAAAAGCAACCTCCTTGTGAAGACCAGAACACATTTTGCAATGCACTGTGTTGCTGGAGAAGCAATGAAGGACCATGCCTTGCATGAAGGACCACCTCAGTCCCAGCTCAGGCTGGGAAGTGGACCTCTCAGCAACACATGTAAATGGCCTCCAACACAGAAAAAAATAATGCTATTTCCTTTTGATTTACCATTTACTTGCAAAGGATTAATGTTGGCTAATTACAAAGCCAAGGAGTTTCTGTAGAGAGCATTTTATGGATAGCTCAGCCAGATTTTTCTCTATTGCCTTTAACAACCAAACACCAGCATTTGCAATCCAGGTAAACAAGACTGATTAGGTATATGATGCTACACCTTCCAACACTGCCCAAAAGATTTCTTGCCCTTTTTCTAGCTTAAGGAGATACTGAATATCATGTCCCAGCAGCTTGATATATCACCTGAACAGCTGCTTCGATCCCTGAAGAAGCCTTTAGCTTGGGCCAGCTGCAAGATAGAAGATACGTTAGTCCAGCTAATAATTAGCTGTAAGATACATTAACCCAGAGCTATCCTACCAACAGCTAAGTTAATATGCAACTGAACAAGCTAAGACCTTTCTTAGGGTTTCAGTTTTCCAAGGGGAGCAGTTGCTTCAGATGCCACATCTTGACTTTGCATGTGAGCTCAGCAAAAAACTGGGCCTGATGTGACCCACCAGTGTGAAAAATCTCTCTCATTCATCTCTCTGTCCTCTCCATCGCTCCCTTGTCTCACTGTGCCATCTCATTTTGACATCTGTGTCCACATCAGTGAGATGGAGCAGGTTGACCTGAGACACAATTAAATGGGTCAGCAGCAAAAGAATGAGACGGCTGTTCTGACTTTTATTATGTTTTGAAAAATCTTCTCTAGAGTAATCTAATTGCTATTAAAGAGAAAAATAAAAGGAGATGATACTCAAGAAATACCAGCTGGGTCTCAGCCCTGGAAAGAACCACCCCAGCATTTGCATGGTTATCCACACCTTCAATGAAGAAAGGCTTCCCCCTTATGGCTGTTTCAGTCTCGATCCAGCCACGGTAGCTGTAAACAGATATTAAGATCTCATGGTTTGGCTTTTCTGCACAATCTTCTCCCCAGCTGACGATGCCAACCTGAAACCACTTCATGGTGTTCCAGTAGCTGCAAACCAGAGGTCCCCCGCTGTCCACCTATGGCATAAGGAGGATGTTATAGCAGGACCAAACCTCAGGTCTCTCAAAGCAGCTGCATCCCACAGGCCGATTGGGAAAATCAAACACTATCCCAAGTTTGTGAGGATTTGGGGGAACAAGGAAATTTTTGGCCTCAAAATTTCAGAGCTCAGCCCCGCCCTGCAGAATAAAGAGACAGAGAAGGTAAGAGGAAGAGATCAGTCACAAACTCTGGCTCAGTGCAATGCCCTGTCCTTCTCAGCCTTTTCCGCATGCTCCCATGACCCCAGAAGGATACCTGAGTCCTGCCACCAAGAGACAACATCCAAGAGCAAAAAGGAACATTTGTTGTGACGGCTCACACAGTCCTTGACCTCTCTGCAAAACTGGCGCATGGAGGTGCTGCGTACCTGCCGCTCTTAATTTTGGGTGCTAGCATCCAGAAACTGGACAAGAGATGAATGCTAATCCTGACAAATCCTTCTTGCAACCACAGTAATTTCACTGAAGACTTGCCTGCTACTGCAAGGGCAACCATCACTCACCCAGTGTGTGCAAGCGTGCAAATGCATGTTGCAGCTACCCTGCAAAGAGGAATGTCCTCCCGTTGGCTGCTGGAGCTTGAAAACCAAGAGCACATCTAGTTGCCCGTATGACCTCTGCGTGCAATCTCTGAGGGAGAAGAGAAACCGGCACAAAACCCACCCAGCCAGGTACAGCACTTTTCTGACAGTTATGTACATCTTAGGTGCTGTGCAGCCCCTCCTCTAAAGAAGTTTCCTTCCACAGTGTGTTTGAATCTTTTTTCTACCCTATCTCCAGTACGTGTGGCAAATAAATTCAATACAAACCCATTTCCCGAGACAGCCATCTTTCCTGGGAAATGTTGTCCTTCTCTCTTTGCGCACTACTTTGAGAAATGTTTTAGTCATTAATGTATGAACCCCCTTCCGCCAGCAGCTACCCTGAGCTAACACACATTAATTAATGAGTAAGGAAGCGGCTGTAGTCCCCTGTGCAACTCATCAGCACCTGCCAAAGTTTACGGCGGAATTCCTACTCACTTCACTAGATGGAGGGCCCAGGTCATTAATATGTTTATCTTTATTAAATTTTTTTCTATTTTTCTTTTTGGTTCAACATGCATACAAGAGGAAAAAATTGAGATAAATACAGAGCAAATGTTGCTTCGGCATTCAATCATAGAATCAAAGAATCATTTAGGTTGGAAAAGACCTTAAGATCATCCAGTCCAACCGTGAATCCAATACTGTTTGCACTGCAATGGTGTTACTGTAGCTATGTGTCTGCATCTCAGCCAGTGCTGCTGGACCCTTTTCAGACTCAGGATCTAAAGACGTTTCCCGATCCTGTTTCAGCCAAGAATCTGCGTGAATGGCAAAAGTGACCTTGCAGTGACCTTGGACCCATGCGTTATCAGTGTCCTTGGCGATGGCGTCCTGTTTGAATGAATGAACATATCCTAGGCTGTACACACAATTAAATTACTGGGAATTTTACTGCTAATTCCCTCAGGGCAGGAACAGACCAAACGTATTATCCTGGCAGTGAAAGGAAGGCACTTTGAGCCTCCTACACAAAGATAATAAATGAAGTCGAGAGGGTGGGAGCCATTCACAAGCCAGTGATGCAGCAACGGCTGACGATCCCTCATCGGTGATATGTCGGGATGTATCGTGCCAGCTTTTCCTTGTAAAGGAGATTTTTAGTGCTGGCAGAGTCCCTGCACACCATCAGGGCAGATCGGTTTCAAGAGTGTCCAATTTGGAGGCTGTTCACACTTGCAAAGGACCTTTCTCCCAGGGCACTTAAATACCAGTTAACTCCTGATACCTTGTGACTATCCTTGGAGGGAGAAGTCTTATCATATTTCATAGCTGAGAGAAACCACAGCAGAAATGGGATGCGATTTGCATGAGGCGATGGCAGAGCCAGGAATCCCTGTTTAAACCATACATCACGCGTTTTCCTTTCAAACCAGATCTGCTTTTCTCTATTGGCTTCTTTAACCATGTTCATTTTGCTCTCTGGCCCGTCAGCGGGGAAAGGGAGAGCTGTCTGCAGGGCTTGGGGGTCTGTCAGCTGCAGAAAGCAATTTAAAACCTGGGCAGAGAGGGAGTTAGGCAATGCTGTGAAAACCCAGGCAGCAGCTGCAAATCCATTTCTCTAATCCACAAGCCCTGAGACCCAAATATTGCTTCAGAACCCTTTCCACATGGGCTGAGCTGGTCTGCTTCAGGGGTGCAACTTCTAACATGCCATTTCTCTTAACTTCAGCTATTTAACTCAATGATTTTATCACAGAATGGGCTAAATCATCCTCTCCATGTGATAATCTTGCTCACATAATTATAGCAGTAGTCCAGATGAATCAGTAGCCTGTTTTTTATAGGGCAAAAGATAGAGAAGATAAACTCAGTTCCTGGACACTTCTGAATATCCCTGTATCCACCTTAAGCTCACAGAAATGCTAGCCCAAGATTTTCCATCTCTGTGTAGGAGAGGGTGTGGGAGGACCAAGTTTTGAGCGCTGGTACAATTATCTCAGCTCTGTGATGTTTCCAGTAGCACTAATTTAATGAATGCTCAGGTTAACGACTCTGAAGATCGAAGAACTTATTAAATGCTGCTTTCAGCTTTCAGCCTCCTGTATCCTGGTGGTGAAATACTTCTGGTCAGCAACACACACCAGATACCTGCTCCTGCTCTTTAGTCTCAGTGCCAAGTATCTGGACAGAAAAAAAACCTAAAAATAGTATCTTTGCCTCTGTTGCATGTTTCTTTTCAACTGGAGGATGACTGAAAAGCAACCACATCAAATTAGATCTGGTGCTGAACTCATGCCTTCACAACTGCATGTTAATCCTCCCATTAGGAGAGGTGAGAGCCATGATATATTTGCCGGTAAATAGTTCTGGATTGTACAAAAACTGTCACTGACTAACAAGGCGCTTTGTTCACTGAAGCTGATCAAAAGTTTCATCCTTTTCACCATGGCTAAGGCCTTTTTGTGAACATCAGGAGCCTTTCTGCTGACTTAGTGGGCTTTGGATCAAGGGTGTAATCATCCTTTCATATTTGTATTTGTGTCTGCAACATGGTAATTGATCAGAACAAACACGTTCAGCCACATAAATCTTCTTAGGTGGGAGAAGCTCTGGAGGAGGGAAGACAACCCGTGTGATACTCATTAGGTGGATACACAATCCTTGCAAGTCATTGCTGGTTTCATTTTCATGTTGGTAAGCTCTCTGTAAATTGGAGAGAATCAGCATGTGAATAACAACACTTGCCATTAGAGCTGCCCTGGCTGCAGGAAGTAAAGGCTTTTGCAAACAGATTATTTCTTCAGTTTTTTTCACCACGGACAAGCTATCTTCAGGGAAAGGTGGAAGGAGGGAGTCTATGGCCATTTTTAGTGTGCAGGTATTGAAAATGAACCAGGTTGCACAGGGCACCTGGACTCCTTTCATGGGATCCCTTTGAGATCTCAGGTGAGACCCTTCAGCTACTCCGCCCCTCCATCCCCTTGCTGGAAAATGGGAGAACAAGACCACCCAACTCCATCCACATTGATGTCCGAAGGGTCCGTTAATAACTACCGTAACACGGACTTAAAGGCAGTTATAATGCATCTGGCCAAAGACCCATGTGGCCCAGACTCCTGTGTCTGACTGTCATCTATAGCAAGTGCTCAGGGAAGGAGAATGAGAAACAGGGCAAGTATTTACAGAGTTGTATTTACATCACAGTGGTTAATAGCTTTAGAGAGATCTTCATCCAGGAAGTTATTTAATTGCTTTTTGAATCCATTTATCCCTTAGGATAAATACCCTCAACATCCTGGTCAGTGACTTCCATAGTTTAATTATCTGTTGGATGAAAAAACACTTCCTTCTCGTTGGTTTAAGTCTGCTGCCTGATACCGCCATCTGACACCCCCTCCTTCATGTGTTTTGAACAGTAGTGACAAGAGGATGGCTGCTGACTGTCCTCTCCTTGCTGCTCATGACTTTAGAAATCTGTGTCATATCCCCATCAGACAAACTTTTACAAGCCTCAGGGTCCTGCTCTGTTATTCTCCTTTCCACCAGAAGCCATTCCATGTCCCTGTTCATCCTTCCTACTCTGCTCTTCTCCTCTTCTAATACGACTCCTTTCTCAGATGGGATGGATGGGAATCGCACGCAGCACACAGGACGTAGGCTCCCAATATTAGTGCCCTGGCATAACACACATTTGCTTTGCGACCTATTCCTTTCCTAATAATTCATAATGCTCTCGTTGCCTTTTTGACCACAGAGCCTCGTGCTGATGTGTTTGAAGGACTATACACGGTTACTCCAAGATCTTCTTACATGGTAATAGCTAATTTAGAGCCTGTTATTACATGTGTACAGCTCGAGTTGCTTCTCCCTACAGTCATTACTTTTCCTTTATCAACAGTGAACTGCATCTGCTGTTTTAACCTCCAGTCACTCAGAATAATGAGATCCTGCTGCACCTCTGCACAGTCAGTTTTAATTTTGACCACTCTGAGTAATGCTGTGGCATTGGCCAACTTGGTCGTCTCAGCATTCGCCCTCCTTGAACAGCACAATTCCTTGCATGGATGCCAGCACAAGTCCCCTTGTAAGCCCTTTCTCCACTCAAATCCTTCCTCCAAGTTGCCACCCTTTCAAACTGAAGCCCTTCTACTTCATGACAGCTCAGTTCCTCCCATGAGCCTTTGGTGAAAAATCTTGTTAAAAGAGTTTTGGAAATCTCAGCGCGTTATATCAGCTGGATCACCCTCTGCCACATGCTTGTGACTCCTTCAAAGAATTTAAATCCGCCTGTGAGTCATGACTTTCCCTCAAAGCCCTGTTGACTCACTGTAATTGAATGAGAAGCGGCTCCTCTGAGTCATCACACCCATTCCCCCACTCTGAGGGCAAGCACACAGTAGGATTTTGTGTTCAGCTGGATGCAAAGATATTCTGCTCCTCACAGCTTCCCCCACCAGGCACATGAAGTAATGTTGGACCCCCTTGCTGCAAACCAGCTTCGGTTTGAGGGACCAAAAGCTACAACCCAGAGGAAGGAAGTAGAAGAGACATGCGACATCGTCAACAGCCCAGGTCCTTGCAGCAGGAGAGAACGTGTTTCACAGCTCAGAGCATTAAGCCACCACAGCCTGAACGTGTTCACTTGTCTGCCCATATCATAAAATGATAAAATGATGAAAGGCCTATAAAACCATGGGACACAGGAAAAGTGTTCTGATTCTTATGAGCTGCACTTCAAAGCACCCTTCAGAAGAAAACTGAAGAGACTGCAAACGCAGAAACACCTTTCTACTGCTTTGTTCTGGGGCTTCCCAGGATACTTTCCTACTTGAAGCAATCTGTCCCTTAGGGAAAAAAACCCACCTCATTGTGTTGGCAATAGCTCAGTGATGGAGAATCCATCACGAGCATGGAGAGTGGATCAGTCTCATCAATATTAAGGTAAGGTACAACAGCAAAGTAATTTTGTATAGTTAGTAATAACTTTGAACTGAAATGTGGTTAGCTTTGACTCCTGGCCCCCAGGAGACCTTTGTCTGATAGGCAGAAGAGCCTATAACCTCAGACCTCATACAGATACTCTCTCTCCCTACAGACTGCAAGCAGACCATCATCTATCCACCTCCATGAAGCTACTTTGAACAGCCTGCGGGACTGACCACGCTTCCCTGGTTTGGGACCTTTTCCTTGCATCTGTGATAATTTACCTACATGGACCCAATTTTCATTTGCAGACTTTTCCTTTAAAAAATTCTATTTTCCAAGTCTTCCTTCGCATTTTTGGACCCTCATTAGCACCAGTAAAAGGCTGCAAGAGCTTGTAAAAGGCTGCAAGATCTTTTGTTGCTTCTGCACTCCTACGCACAGATGACATGAGGGGTGAGTTCAGCTCCAGACTGATCACCTCTCCTTGGTGTTTCCAGTGCAAGTGTCAAGCTCCCATTGCAGTCACATTACTGGCACTGGGAGATGGTTTGAGATGGGGGTTGTAACCTGGGATATCTAAAATAGCACTGGAGACTTAGATGTAGGCAACTGTCCTGCCTTGGAGCCATGTGTCTCCCTGTGACCTAGACACCTTGGACTTGTTTTTAGTTAATGGGGAGAAATAAGCAGTCATACAGGGATTTATCTCATTTTAAAATAGGTGGTTAAAACAGTCTCAAAGAATTACATGTCAGAAGTGCTTTTTTTTCCTCCCTATTGATGGAAAGATGACCTGGTAGCTGCAGGTGGCTACAGAAAAGACATTTACATCTCGCTGGGTAAATCCCGCCCAGGGTTGTACAACAGCTACTGCTATCACTATAGCTATGAGGGGTGAGAGCCCTGCCCTTTCCAAACTGCTGACAGTGTATGTGGGCAGGACATACTACAGGGGAAGGAGAGAGGTCCTTCTCTGCCTTTTTCACACAACAAAAGAAATTAAATGCCAGAGCCTTAGACACATCCTAGCATCATTTCAGACATTTATCAGAGACAGCCAAGATCACCTCATGCTACAACTGGTGGAAGTGGGTAGATACCTTCAGGCCATGACTCAGATCAGCCCTACACGGGGGGACAGTGTAGGGTACGGTGAAGCTGAGCTGGAACCATCCCACTGCTTGTTTGTGGCTACACAATGGTTCCTTCCCCTGAAAGTCAGGCCAGGGACTGGGCCCTTCTTCATCTGCTGCTGACCTGAACTGTACGTGAACTGTGACTTCCAGCTGAACACACTCTCTGTCCTAATCACCACATCGCAGAGCTACCCCCACAGACCTCCTCTGCAGAAACTCTCTGAAATATAATTGGGCCATTTACTGAATTTTGTCTGGATAGGCAAGACGCTGAAGAGGCATTTGCTTTGTGAGTCCCTCATACTCTAATTATTGTTCAAGTTACCATTGCATCAGAGCCTAACAAACGATGCTTAAGAAAGCAAGGAATTAGACATCAATTGTGGTTCATGGGGTCATGGAAGAAATGTAGCACACAAAAAAATAACACATAGGCCATCTCTAGTGTCTGTTCTTTAGCACTTGTAGCCCATGAACATCCATTAATGCTAATGTTTTTGACTAAATAGAACTATAAGTCAATTACAGATCCTGTTAGTGTTAATTCACAGTCAATCTATATATTTGTCTGCAGAACCACTAGGGAATGGTATACAATAGATTTTTCTTTTTAAGTGAATGGATTTTTTTTCAAAGTACAAATACTTGGGAGCTCTGCTATTCAATCTCCTTGACTTATTATAGGAACATGGTCAGTGATCCACAAATTAGTCTTGTCTGGTACTAGTATGATGGCAGCTGGTGAAATGTCTCAGTCTTTCTATTCATGTCCTGTTGCCACATGGGGGTATTAAGGCAGTAGTCAGTAGACTAAAACTTCTGCATGATGCCTTGGTGAAGACTTCTGCATGGCTCTAGTTACTCATATAAAACAGCTTGCGGCAATGGGGAAGATCTGGTAATCCTTTGTATCCAAATCAGGATAATGTGGGCTTGCAACCTCAGGTCTAGATGCAACTTGCCCAACTTAGCTTGGCTTTGGACATGAACAAATGCATGCTGATTCTCAGCAAAGTTCAGAAAAGGTGAACGTAAGGCTTTTATCTACTTCATGTCCAGAAAGGACATGCATCTGTGCAGTGCATGGCTTCCAGATTTACTGTGACCACAGCTACACCAGCAAACTCAGCATCTCCAGGGCTTGTTCCCTGACCAGGGGTCTCTGCCTTGCCTGTGCTGCTGCTCCTTCCTGGCCTCTAAACTGGGGTGACGTGATCCTGCCCCATCCCTAGAAACATTCCAGGTCAGGTTGGACGGGGCTCTGAGCAACCTGATCTGCTTGAAGATGTCCCTGCTCATGGCAGGGGGTTGGACTAGATGATCTTTAATGGTCCCTTCCAACCCAAACTATTCTATGATTTTATGATTCTATTGTGGATGGCTCCTGGCCCATGCAAAAGCTTGAGCTGTGTCTGGAAATCATCCAGATTACAGCTGGTTGCAATAGACAAAAACTGTGCCCAGGGCTGCTCTACCTCCTTGACAGCGTTGACTTTGTAAAGGATTTAGGTATTTTGGAACCTGGCCTCATTCTCATTTGACAAAAAATCCATAATCTTTATAGACAAGCGTAGCTCAATAGATTGCACTGTCTACAGTGTGCCTTGCTATCTGCCCTGGGCAGATGAATTGGGTGTCCAGTGGTCCATGCTGCAGAGCAAGCATCAAGTTTGGACCTGGCTTCCCAGTTCACTACCGGGGAGCCTGCTACGGGCAAGCCACCGTATTTCTGAATCAGCCTAGCAAGGCCAAAATGTGCCCTACTTGACTTCAATCAGCACTTCACAGAAAACCTGTCACCTGTTTTGTCTCCTGAAAAGCTCCACTAGCCTAGGGCATGGTTTTGTCTTGCTCTCATTATTTCAGTTTGCAAGACATTTCTGCCTGGTCAAGCTTCCACTAAGAGTGGGCTGTTGCTGGATTATGAGCATTATCACACATTCAATCGTTGTGTACATCCACTGCTTGGAAAGCTCACATTTCTAGTTCATTTCTCAGAAGACTCTAACATTATTGTAGATCAAAATAGCACGCTCATCAGCTTTCTGAGTACAGGAGATTCATTTTGCTGGGTACAAGTGCTCTTGCTGTTTCACCAGCATAATTCAGCCGCAGAACTTAAGGCTGGGCTGGGAAATGCATTCTTTAATTATGTTAATGTTATCCTGTGGCAGTTTTCGTTTTAAAATTTGTGATTGAATTTAATGGAGGTGAAAGTCACTAGATGAATGGTTTCAGAAACAGATGCTCTCCGTCTAATCAAAAAATGATTTTGCAAAGCAAACTTCCCCTCCGCTGCCCAGCTACAGGCCCAGCTTGCAATGGCTTTGCAGTCCATGGTCCCTGTACCCGCTGTCTTTGCCTAAAGGGCAGGGGATCTCCTCTGTCCTGGGTGTTGTTTTAGTTCCCTCAGTGAATGATTCCTACAGGATGATGCTGTGCATACATGTGTCTGTCCACCTGTCCCGCTGCAAACACGCGAACACAGCTAAGAAAACCCTTGCCCAGTGGAGGATGGAGACCTTAAGTCCTGAAACAGAGGCTGCATGAGAGCCCAGTCCTTACCAGGCTCTCAGAGGAAGGGTTGGAGGTTGGATGCTATGAAAGGAAAGGTGTTTGCTGGCTTTCAGACTTTGACATCCGGACAGCGATTCTGCAGGTGGAGTATGTTCTGAGGGCACGAGTTCTGAGTGAGGTTTTCCTACATTTGGGTGTTTGTGTCAGCTCTCTCCCCTTAGCAGTCCCTGATATCAAATACCACTTGAACTGTATAATTTAGCTTGAAAAGTCCATCACCCTGTATCACAAACTCATTGCAATAAGACATGACCACTTCTGACATTGACAGACCAACCTGCCATGTTAGCAAAGGACATTTGGATCAGAGCCAAGACCTCACCTGAGAAAGGTTTCTAATATTCAAATTAAACACACCTGGATTAAATTTCCCTCCTAATTCTTTTGCTTTGACCCTCCTGGACAAACTTTCCCTTCTCCTTTCAGTATTTAACCTGGTGATAGAGCAGCACTGCCAGGCCCAGGGCTGAGGGACACCAGGCAGGAGGAGGACGACACAGCTCATGCTGTGCTGAGCCCTCTCTGCAGGGATGTGAGACGTCTCCTCACATCAGTCCCACCACTTCACAGCTTGGCCACAGCAGACACTGGGTTTTTAAATTGCTGTGAGATAACAGTCCAAAATTCTGTGCCTAGAGCCATCCAAAACTGTCTCCTACCCAAGGGTACTTGCTGGGAACCACTCTTTTCCCTTGCCCTCCTTTCAGCTCACAGTTTCCTTTGCAGAGCTCCTGTCTCTCTCAGTGCAGGGAGGGAATCGGGTCAGGGGGGAGAGCATGAGGAGAGGCTCATCCACTCAACAAGGTGTTTCATTTCCAGCACTGCTACTGCTTTCCAGCCCCAGGAGTTCTGCACCCCCGTTGGCTGGGTCAATATACCTTTGCAGGCAGTTCCTTGGCCCCTGGGCATCCTGCCCTAGCCTCCTGCAGAGAAGCTTTAGCAACCCCAAGAAGCTGTAGGAAGGATCAATGTTCATTACTGAAGCAAAGGCGCTTCTCCTCCAATGCGTCTGTGCCCCCGTAGGCAGCGTGGCCATCCGGGAGCCTGTTTACTTTACCTGGCAGGCACCTCTTTCTCCTTTCTCCAGCTCAGCACACAGCACGTTCTCCTCTAGCTGCGGGATCCGCTCCAAGCATTCCTCCCTGCTGATGAGCTTCATCCGTGCTTTCTGCAGCACGCGGGACGCTGGAACCGCAACCGCTAACCAGCAATGAGAAGAGAACGATTAACAATCACTGCAGAGCAGTGCAGACTTGTAAGGGTGAAATCACAGCTGAAGACCAGCCCTTGGGACTGCTCTCAGCTGAATTTGTAAAGCATCTCAGGGCAAGAAGGTCTCAGGGCACAACCATATGGTCATGGGGGCTTACAGAGGCTGTCCAAGTGTTAGCAAAGATAAGTTTGTGCTCTTGACTTTATGCCAGACTAGGAGGTGGGTAGGTAGGTAGAAAGGGGAGAAGTGTTAATGGGCAAAGTTGAAATCCTGGGGAGTGGAGGCTTGCTAAACAGGATTTTTTAAAAAATCACTTATTTTTGCAGATGAACTCTGGGACATGGTACAGCTGGAAGACCCCCAAAGGGATGGCTTATCCTGCTGGTCTTGTTGATGACCTGAGATGAGCTGCACTGCACACCTTGGGTTTCTCTCTTATGTTTCTGGGGAACTCGGTTTGAGGGACCCTTCATGGGGTCCTGTGTGAGCCCTGCGGAGGAAAGCCCACTGAGCTTTCCCCAGAACAGCTGACCTTGTTATCCCCATGCTCTCCTGAGGGGCTCTGAGGCCATGCCTCACCCAGGGGACCAGCTGTATCTTTCACAAAGTGGCTCTCAGGATGGCAGTACACAATGGAAGTAACTGCTTTATTCTTCCCTTGAGATGGGAAAACAGAAATCGCAGTGGGCACCAGCGAGAGACAAAAAGACTGAAAATATGCAGGGCTACTTGCAAAACCCACTCATTTCACCCACGTTTCTCTTTAAAGTGAACCCGAGTCTGAAGGATAAAACTGACTTTGGGAGGATGTTACTGCTGGGGAGGAGACCTACAGACAAACTCACTCCTTCTTCCATATTTTATGGAGCTAAATCCTCCCAGCACCTTCAGAAAGGTGGGACTCAAAGGTACAGACTAAAAGAAAGTTGTCAGGTCCTTTTCCCAGCTAAGATGGGGCCGCTCCATGGAAATGCCCACAGATTAAAATGCTTTGAGGTAGGCATCTCCAAGGAGGTGGCTCCACTTGTTGAGGTCTCATTCATTGCAGTTGAAGGGGAGTCAGGCTAGTGCCACCTGAGATGCCAATTGAGAGATGTCCACCTACGAAAGGCTGGTAGAAATGAGAAATGACCCCTTTTCCCCTGCCAAGGAACAGTGCCTTGTACTTACTAGTACGGCCCGTATCGCACCATCGCACATGCCTCTCACCATAGTCAGCTTCTGCTGGTTTTCTTCTGAAACATCTCCCAGACAGAAGGGGTGTGTGCCAGGGCTGAGCGCATTGAACTCATGCAGGGTGCAATTCGCATAGCAGAAGCAACGTCAGCTGAGCCCACACAGCAGCATGAGACTGATTGCCGGAGCCATGCCATGCATTTTGCAAAGAGACTAGCTAAATAGAAACCCTGCCAAGCTGCAGAGTCACGCTGCAGCAGCCCCCTGCTTTTCTAAGAGCACGTTACCTTGGCGAAATGGGAGAGTTTCACAACTATAACACAGTGTTGTGTTGTGTATTACTATTACGTGAGGCAAATGAAGACTAAGAAGGAAAAGGCAGTTTCAGAGAGGAGACAGTAAACCTACAGAGCAGAATAGCAAGGATTAAATGGGACATTCACTTACTACATCCTAGGGAGGACTGTTAAAGCCCCAGGGCACCACCCTGCCCACTCCACCCCAATTATCTCTTTCCAATAATGAAATCGGTCATTAGCCATTTAGTGACATTCATTCAGGATAGACATTTTGGGTCACAATCAGTGCTGGAGCTACTTTCTTTAGGGCTTAAATGAGAGCAATTAGCAATAGCAACCTGCTGTTCTAAATGAGTGAAGAAGAGGGGTGGCCAGTACCATTGAATCAATCTGGTTCATGGAGGCATTAAACCAAAGGCAACCCTAGACCTTCATTTCCCTTATTCCAGATCACTTTAGACCCAGCTTAACTTGCCCACCAGGGTGGAGCTTGTCTTACTTAGGATGCCAAAAAATGCAAGAAGTTGCGTTCCTGCAGAGCAAAGGTGGGCTCTAAGGTTTCAGCTTGAACATAGGTGCTCAGGGTACCAGGGACTTTGTTCTGAGGGTCAGTAGGTGACAGGTTCTTGCACTGAACAGAGAACTGATGGATGTGCAGAGGCTGCGAGGGTCTGGATGTGTATACCAGGGAGGTAGGGAGTGGAAGTTAGTGTGGGTAACTGCTCCTGGGAGAGCACATCTACTTTACATGGATAAAAACCAGCCTCCATTAGCAAATACATCTCCTGACAGCATCTCACCTGCACTTGTTGTTCCCCACCCAGCAACCCAGCAGTGTTGCCACGTATTGATGTCATATATGAAGGGCAAGCAGATGGGGATTTTCTCATTGCTGAACTCAATGGGAGAGCTGAGCAGGATCAGAGCGATATCATTTTGCATGCTCACGCTGTCAAAGTTTTCGTGGAGGATCAAGCTGTCCGGCTTATGTTCTTCCAGCGGGAGGCTGAGGTCAGTTCCCCCCACTACAACAGTGAGATCTGGTGGCCTTATAAACAAAACAGAAGCAGTGTAGACATAAGCAAACCTGAAGGCTTTGCGTTAGAAAGGTTGGTGCCTCCTCCCCCTGAGCAGGGTAGGGTGGTGCTCAGCAAACTGCAGAGGCAGGTTAGCTATAAATATCACAGAAATCTACCCTCACTTCTAGGCAAAGCTAATTTTCAGGGGAGAGAGGTGCAGAGGTGTAGAACATGAATGCAACCAAGTTATAAATAGCCCAGCTGCTAATGAACAGTGGGCTAGGTCGTTGGGATGGCTGTGCCCTGGGCTGGCTGCTCCAGCCCGCGATGCCCCCAGGCAGCTGCTCCGGGTTGTGATGCCACAGGTCATTTGTCACCAAGCAGTCGCAGCTCTCGGACCTGCCGAATTTTGGAAGGGGCTTACAGAAGACTGGACCCCGCCCCTGGGCACTGCATGGGGTTGATTTAGCCAGAAACTTCTGTTTTAAAATGAGACTCTCCATGAGGTAAAGGTGTTTGCTATATGAAAGCAAAGGTAAT
The DNA here is from genome assembly GCA_013401275.1 of Pandion haliaetus. Classification (NCBI taxonomy): domain Eukaryota; kingdom Metazoa; phylum Chordata; class Aves; order Accipitriformes; family Pandionidae; genus Pandion; species Pandion haliaetus. Next base: position 116,694 of record VYZV01035744.1, on the reverse strand, counting down.
TTGGGGGTTAGTATATGCTGGAATGGAATACATCTCTTAGGTGTAGAGGAGATGCTTGGGGCCATCAGAAGAGCATCACGGGCATTTTTACAAGGCTGCTCAGACCATCCTTCAAAATATTCCCCTTCTGCATCTCCTGGTTATGCAGATTTCTGCCCGTTTCTGTTGTAGCACTACCTCTGATGAAAAATGGGCCTGTTTTCGCCAAAGAAGACACATCCTGTGTCCAGGGCTCTCTTCCTGGCTCAGTCACATATATGCTGCACTAGACCTCAAGGACAGACATATCCTACAAGCACAAGGAGCGATGCTACCAATCGCATCGGCCTGGGCTGTTCTCACTTCTCCCGAGTACTCACACCTCTTCCGCAAAGCAATGGGCCGCAGTTAAAATCCACAATGCGCTGATCATGGTGCCGCCGCAGATATGTTTCCCATTGCTCTGGATGCTCACATGCCACGGGAACTCCCCAGCCTTGGCATATCTCCCTGCTGTGATCCTCTTGCCAGTCTCCAGAAAGGACTCGTAAGATGGTCGGAGGCCACACTCTGGGTAAAAAATGAGACATATTGCTCACGTACGGCAGTGCCGCTGCCTCTGCTACTAAACTAGAGGGGCAGAACATCAGCTAAAGCACTGGTCTATAATTATCCACGCTACTTGATGTCTACCAAAGCCCCTGGCATCACTGTAGCCTCCCCAATCCTGCGCTGTGCCAAGAAATGCCCAGGCAGTTTGGGGGCTAGCAGGGCCGTAGACCATTTCCCATAGGCAGGCTGGATAAAGTCCTTGTTTAGGGAGTATGAGTGGAAGAGTTCAGTATCAGCTTGTAGTACAAGCCATTCATATAAGCCACCAAGTATGAGGAATAAGCGCAGGCCTATTTAATTTACTGATACGTGTAAATCCCATAGGACTACTAGCAGTTCCGCTCTGCTGGCTATTTCTGAGCATAAAAGGTTGAGAAGAAAAACCTGCATTGATGCTGCTGATCAGAGAAGTTACACAAAAGAGGGTAAGGAGCAGCATTTCAATCCCGGTCTTGGACCAACACTCCTCGACAACATTCAGAGCAGTGATGCTTCCACAGACACCTCAGGACACCGTCCCCATTCCATGTTCTCACCAAAGGCAGAACATCTCTCTGCTGGGGCAACCAGGCTGTGACATCACACAATCCATTAGTTTCTGTTGACATCACAGTTGGATGCTGGCCTTCCTAAGGTGATGAGGGAAAGCTCAGTGATTTCCAAGAGGCTTGGAATTTCCTTTAGCTATGACAGGAGTAGGGCAGCAGTGAAATTCCAGTCTGTAGCCTGGACTGTCTTTCACAGTGTATTGCAATAGTGGACTTCACGAATTGGGTGCTGTAGTCCTTTTTGGATCTTGAATCATGTTCTTCTCTCCGAAGACCTTAGCTGCTGGTCCTGCATCAGTTTTCATCTTCGACTCTGAGAAGTGCTGAAGCCTATCAAACTCTGAATTAATTTTCTCTTCTTCATTTAGAGCATGTCTATGTTCTCAGAAGAAAGAGGCAGCTCTGTGGGAGGGTAAACTTCCAACAGTGCCAAATCAAAAGTATAGTTTCAAAGATGTTAAGGCAGCCACTCTCTTCTTTCCTGTGGGCAAGGGTGGCTTACAAGACCAAATCCAGCTTAAAAAACTAGTCCATGAGGCTGAATCATTAGCATTTCACCTTTACTGATTATATCCCTGCTATGCTTTGTACCTTCAGCAGCAACTGCAAGGGGTCAAGGCCAAAACTCCACCTTAGAGTACTCTGTAATTAATTCTGTGGTGGCATATTTTAGTGTGGGCCAATTTTAGCAGCAATGGACCCATCTATGCTGATTTCTAAACCAACACATTATTTCCATCAGGACAGGACTCAAGAAAACTCAGCCAGGTTCAGACTTTACCCTGGCTATATAGAAGACAGAATGGTGCTTTCTCCAAAGACTAACCAGCTTGTTTCAAAACAGTAACTATGGCGTGGAACAGGAGGGGAGGGAGGGGAAAGGACAGAAGGGAACTGAGCAACATTTTATGAGCACCCAAATGATTCAGCATATGAAACGTTTTGCCTTGTACATTGGAGCAAATCAGGAGTTATCCCACTGAAGTCTGAATTACGCACAAGTTAAAAATGCATTGGATGAAAGTAAGATTTTATTTTCCTCTCTTCTTTGCTTTTATGTCACCTCATGCCTAGGAAATTAGAGGAAAGTGCTGGTTTCCTTGACAGTGAGCACTAGAAAAATTCAGTGGCAGAACATGTTAAGGACAGGTGATCAGTTACCACAGCAACCGGAGATCCCAAGCATGATGTGGGCACATTTTGGGGCATCTCCAGAAAGAGCCTAACATGGCAATTCTGCCAGAGGTAGCTCCTCTCAATCTTGCCCGAGGTATAACTCTGCGAAAAGGACAGGTTTCCTCTGGCTTTTCAGACTGGAATGAACTCAGCATCATCTGAGGAGCAAGGGAAGATGGGGAGCTAATCTCTCTGGCACGGACTTCCCGTCTGTCTTTCGATAAAGCAGGCAGGACTTCAGCAGTGCATTTACAAGCCCGAAGACTGACTCTCTGATCCTCATTTTCAGTCGCTCCAAGCTTGGAACAAGATCTGGTGGGTAGTTACAGGAGATCTCTGGGGAGCTGTTTTGGGCCTTTCTGAGCCTAAACCCTGAGCTGGTGAGCAGGAAACATCAAGGCAAGATATGGAGAGGAGTGCCATGGAGTGCTATCCAAAAGGAAATCCTGTGGATTTGTGTCTCTGGGTCCCCACCATCTGGCCCTCAAAAATGGCTTTATGTGCTCTGTTGGCCAGAATTGGCACATCAAGGTGAGCTCCTACAAGCCATCCCTGAAGAAAGCACATATGCAAGAGGACACACCAATGACACATGTTCTCCAAACTCAGTGATTAAGACAGCCTCCAAAATAGGAAACACATGAGATGCTCAAGCCCACACCTCCCACTGCTCTGGCAAATATTGCAAGCAGCAGGCTGGTCGGGTGGGACAAACCCATCCCCATCTCTCCTAATGAAGCTGATTGTCCTAGGATATGCCATAGCACATACATAATCCATAGGAACCCATAACCATACAGAATAACCCCTGCATCCCCTACGTCCTTTGGCTGTAACTTTTAGTCTCCACTCTGCGAACCCCATCAATAAAATGAAAATTTATTTTGCCGTTTTCTGGCTGTCCTGCTATTTTGACTGTACACGCACTGGGGTAGAGACTGCCTGCCATTATGTTTGCACAGCACCTGCCATAACGAGCTCTGGTCTTGGTGGGGGCTCCACAAGCTACTGAAGTACAAATAATTAATCACAGGAATAATTACGTTACAGTGCGGCCAATACAAATGCTACTCCTCTGTACTGTCATGCATGATAACACAGATTTAAAAGCCCTGGTGTTTAATTGGCAGGCTGCAGCCTTTTATAATATTTGATACTTTTTTTAGACTTACCCAGATATATACTTAGAGCCATGGAACACACCACAGACAACATTTTTCTTTTTTTGTAATTTATTGTAGTGCAGGAAACAAAACTGATTTCTTTTTGTGTTTATAGACTTTTTGGAACTGTCAAAAAGAAGTATCACATTACAATTTTAACTTTTTCTTACTAAAACTGTTTCAGAAAATAGGCACTCTAGGTGATATTACATGTTGCTGTGAAAGTGGAATTGTGAGAGGATTACTGATCTTATAAATTCACCATTCTCAAAGACATCAAATTACAGGGTTGTGATAGTTAAGATGAGCCCCACCATGTCTCCAGAAGTCAAAGCTCTCATAACACAAGCAAATTCATTAACCCAAGAAAATAAACGTCTGAAGGTATTAGATATGCAAAGCAGTTAGCAGGTGCAACCACCTCCTAATTCATCCTTTCAACAGCATTTTAAGCCAAACTTTTAGAAGTTTCTTTTCTCTCCAGATTACAAGATTGCAAGGAAACCCAGTGAGCTGTACAGAGCAAGAAGCTGCATTTGCCAGCAGGCGCAATTTCTGCCTCTACTTTGGCTTTTAATGTCGGTGAATGGGAAACTGCTCAGATTACGGAAAGCCACCCAAACAGGTTCCAAAATCTTTATGCACTGATGCTGCGGGTGTACTGTAACACCTATCAGGGTTGTCGGTCTTTTTTCAAACTCCCTAAACCAAAGTGGAGGCGGTGGAGTAAGCACAGGCTATTTCATGATCCCAATAGGGCAGGAAAGCCCTGTTCCCCCGAGGCCGCAGTATCCGCCAGGGTTCTTACTGAGGTACTGCTGATGGTAATCTTCGGCGTAATAAAACTCCGGAGCCTCCCGGATTTCTGTTGTGATGGGACCAAAACCACCCTCCGTCAATACCTGTCAAGAAACACGAGGGAAAGCCATTAGCAGTTTGTTGGCTTCTCTGCTGATGAATGACATCAGGTTTTCTTTCAGCAGGAGCCACAGACATCTCTCAGTGCTTGGACCGCATTTGCAGCACATCCCTGAAAGCCCTTTATCCTTGCTCTCATGTTATTTTGCTAGGAGACATTGCGGGCACCAAAGTAGGTAGTGGTGAGAAGAGGTAGTGCACCCTCCTGTTTTAATGGCTCATTTGTTTAATTTGCTATGGCCACACATTTGTTCTCTTTATTAACCACGCCAGGCAGGGATGTGGTGCTATCAGCAAAAGTGGAAAACAAATGTGAAAGGCAGCAGAACACACTTTGATCAAGCCTGGCCAGCTGCCTTGCAGTGTCCAAGTACTTCACCTGGCAGGTGCCTCACCTTTGAAATGTGCTATCCACCCTAAATGTCCTTATACCAAGAAGAATTTTCAGGTGAAATTTTAGCCCCACTGACGTCATTGAGAAATAAGAGCATTTGGGCTCTTTTCACAGAGTCGCTGCAAAACCATTCTTCAAAAAGAACAGTTCCATCATGACCAGAAAGGTATTTTTAAGGCAAATTATGGCTCATTTCTGAAAGATTTGCCAATATATGGACCAGGAGCAATAATCACTTTGCAGGAAAAGAAGAAGGAATCTGGGTGGGGATTTTAAATTAGATTTTAATTTCTTTCTGATATCCCCTAACTGAATTTGAAACTCCTGAAAGGTTTCTGACAGAGAGAATTTCTTTTTAACATAAATTGCCATGACATTTTTCCTACCGAATTTTCCTTTTCTAAGGAAACTGGTAAGCACAAACATTTTGGAACCAATTCTCATCTCAGTGGGGACATAACTTGCGTTCACTGAAGTCCATGATAACCTAATAAGCACTTTAATTGGTATCAGACTACTGTTGCAAAGTATACCTGTAAAGTACTGGACAGAGAGAATTGCATTGCTAACAGTCAGACTTGACAGCAAGATCAACTGTAAGAACAAAGGGTCAACATTTAAGATTAACGGGTTAATATCTGTTCTCTCATCATACTAATAAACCAAATAAAAGGAAATCATCACACAGAATCACAAAAACGGAGCTGGTAGACTTGTTGTAAGTTATCAAGTCCAACTGCTTTCATCACAATACAACAAATGATAGCTGCCTTACTCCAAGCAAACATTTGCTTAACAGTTCCTGAAAGATCTTCGGAGCCGGAGATGCTCCAGTTTCCTCAAGGAGGCCGTTCCAACATTTACCATCCTGTTAGGGAGTTTCTCCTAAAGCCTAGCCCAGTTAAGCCCACTACTTTCATTTAAGCCCACTATTGCGGTTGTACTCATGATGGATGTGGAAAGGAAATCATTCCCTTCCCCTTTACAATAGTCTTCTACATACTTGGTGGCTGAGCAGAGAGAAAGATGACGTGTCATGGAAATAATGCTTCCTCACAGCATTAGCTAAGATTTAAATAATAAGTGATTATTTGGGACCAAAAAATCTTCGAATTTCATATGGCAGGGTTTCCTAGATCCTGCCTCTGCACAGCGAAGTACTGACCAAAGTCTGACGTCAGCTGCTGGACTTTGTAGAGCATTAGTCTGATTGATTCTGGTAATTTCACTGTCTGGAGGATACATTTTGCTGTATTCAGTTTTCAGTCAGAAATGAAGTAATAGGGTTTATACAAAATCCGTGACTGACCTGTCTGGGGCGCCTCTGGGTTCCTAACCCTACATCTAAATTCTCAGCACAGATTAGGAAGATGTCAACTGGTTAATGCACTATATTTGAACACAGCAGGGTAGCTGGCCCAATTTCACAGGAATCTGGCCTTAGTTCCCCATGTAAAATCACCAAACAGTGTTTTTCATCTTTGGGAAAGGCTTTGTCCCAAGGGAATCAGATTATGTACCCATCAGATATGTGAGCGAAGATAAAAGATGCGGAGGTATGTATCACAACATGTTGGCAACAGCTAACACAAAGAGGTGTCAACACGACTGCTTTTCGAAAGCAGCATTTCACTTACTTGCTAACCTTCCTAGCAAAGAAAAGCACTTTTAAAATTATCTTCACTCCAGAAAGATGGCACAAACTCTGTCATCATGGGTATTAGTCATTTACTTACTGCTGTAAATGTATGTAAAATTGGCTTCCCCCCACCTTAACTGAGTCATGAGGGTGCTGCTGGAGGGATAGATATTTTTCTACTGTGCAAAACAGTATTCGTTACAGATTTTTACCTGGGACTTTTCCATCATTGGCCTAATTTTGTCAGTTAGAAAATCCATTCTGTTCAATAACATACCACAAGAGGGCATAAACATCATTTATCCCTTTCAGAATTACTAACAGTCTATTAAAACACCGCACGCTGAATAAAGCAGAAGCCCAAGACAACTCGTTACATTGCACTTTGGTCATTAGCAAAAGATACCAGCACTGTTGTCAGAAGCAGCAGGAACCCCAGGCTCCGACACTCTGCCAAACACTACCTTGAATGTTTTGATTTTAAACAGGAAAATATTTTCCTCGCACTGACTGTGTCGATGCGAAGATAAAAACATCACTGGGAAAGATGATGAAGTTCATGATGTGCTGGCTCCAGCAGGTGTAAATCAGCCCACTCTTGATTGATTTCCTGCTGCCAAGGCAGATATAATTTGATGATAATCCTGTTCTAGCAGACTTTTTAGTCCTTGCTGTCTCAAAATTCCTGAGCCATTTGACGTGACCTCCCATTAGCATGTTGCAGCCAAAAGGGCTACTGCAGCCTTTGCATGCAGAAATGGGAAGGACCAAATTAGGGAAAGTGTAATTAACCCTTAGGACCTTTTACTCAGCACAGGAAAGTTTTAAGGTATTATTGGATGTTTTCTTCCGCAAATAATACTCTGCTGTAATTCAAAGAGAATTAATTCATTAATTCATTCAAGGGACTTCTGTGGCTTTTGTCACAGGAGAGATCACACTAGAAGATCATGATGATCCTTTAATTGATTATAATCCAGCCCCCAAAAACCTGGCAGGTTCTACTGGCGAGGGGCCAAACCAAACCACAATCCAAATCTCATCCAGCTGTAGAGGACAGAGGGGACATGGCCAACAGCGTACACTGGGATAAGTGCTGGAGGAACACGTTGGAGCCACCGCCAGGAACCTCAGCACTACCACTTTTTTAAACAACCTGTACTTCCAGCCTGTAAAAGATTTTGTGTAATGAGTTTTCTAATTTATTATAGCCTGTGAAAGTTTTTCCTGTTGTTTGCTTTAAAATTCTTGCCTGACCATGTCATTAAATCCTCTGCTGCAAAAAATAATTCCTTATTCACTCTTTCCATAGCGATCTTGATTTTGCACCTCTGCCTTAACCCTGCTCATTCATTTCTTCAGTGAGGTTCACAGGCTTAGACTCCCCACTTCATAACTCAGGTCAGCCTTCTCACCCTTTTCTGCATCTTTTCTAGTTCTATTTTACTGCTGCATTGAGATGGGGTGACTAGAATTGCACTCTATTCAAGATCACCATGGATTTATTCAGTGGTGTACTTACATTTTCTCTTTTATTCTCCATCTCTTTCCCAGCAATTCTTAGCATTCCACTTGCCTTTCTGACCTCTGCTGAGCACTGAGCAGATGTTTTCAAAGAACCATCTGCAATGACGCCAGGACCTCTTTCGCGGGCTAATTTAAACCCTATCATTGTGTCTGCACTTGACTTACCGACAAGGAATTTCAGCAGCTATTTTATTGCCCAGACATTTGATATTGTCAGATTCTTCTGCAACTTTTTGTAGTCATGTCTACTTTTGCTTACCTGAAACAACCCTATACCATCAGCAGATTTTGGCATGTCCCTATCATCTGCCTCCCTTTTCCACCTCTTTTATCAGTATATTGAACTGCACAGGTTCTCAAGACAGGTAATTGGTAATCTCCCTTCACTGCGAAAACTGCCCAGTTATTTGTATCTTTTATTTCCTATCTATAACCAGTTATTCATTCAGAAGAGAAACTCTCCCCTTACTCTGCAGCGCCTGGTTCCCTTTTATGCACCTGCTCTTCAAAAAAGTGTATTATGTGTGCAAGACACGAGTTTCCTCTGCCAAAGTCACATTAACTCTTCTCTGAAACTCTATTCTATGTATGTCTACTAACTTCTGATAAGCAATTTGCAGCATAAAACATCAGACCTAACTTGTCTATAATTCTGCTGGGTCATCTTGAAGACACCTTAAGCACAGAAGCAGTCCATTTTTCATTCCTTCAGTAGCAGGGCCAATTTAAATTACAGCTTACCTGTGATGCTAGTGTGCAAGCAATTTCCAATTTCAGTTCTTTTCATACTTGAAGCCAACCACCACCTGGTTGCACTGACCTGCCACTGCTCATTTCAGTGATTTGCTCTGAACCTCTTCTGCTGTAGCTTGAACTTGAGACAGCTGCTCAAAATTGTAACCACGATCTGGGGTGGGAAACCCCCAAATTCCTCAGCTGTGAACAGAGACATGAGGAATTATGTAGCTTTCTGCTATGGTATTACCCATGTCAAGTCCTTCCTGGACAGCTCAAGCTTTGCAGATGTTTTGTCTCCAGAACTGACTCCTAAAATGCTCAGCTACCCTAAGGAAAATCTATTAGTGAATTAGTGAACTGGAGCAATTATTTTGGATGCAGATTTGCATCTGTATTTGGACTTGTGCAGCACATATTGGCAAGAAGCAATTTTCCTCCTGGTGGCACCAAGACTGGAGGTGTGCACTGAGGCACCGTCTAGAGAAGCCCACCTGCACCGCGGATATTGGGCCATCAAATAACCAGTGCTATACACATGAACACTACATGCCTAGGACCAGCAGCTGGCACAAACATCACTGTCAGTAAATATATGATTTTGAACACACAGGCTTGGAACCGCAATGGATTGCAGCAAATCAAACCCTACTTTTTTTTCCATTTCCACCATACCAGTTGGTTATCCAACTGTCTGCCACTTAACCCAGTGCTACCAGTCCCATCTCCGCTGTAGTGAGGGGATGCCATGGCATGCGGATGCAGTTAGAAAGATTTTAAGAGATGTCCTAGTCATTTAGAGAGATAGTATCATCTTACAGATGTTCTCGCTTTTTAACTTGAAGGCCACGCACTGCGTCACTGGGACACAGCAGTGTCTGCATGTTAGCGAAATCGGTTTGTTCCACAGGCGGAAATTCACTTCAGTTATGCTAGGTGATATGAAATGCTGTCCTCAACAGGGGAGATTATATGGTAGACTGCCAAGGAATAAACCAAACCAGAGTAACCACAGAAGGTTGTTCTTCACTTACTCTCAAGCAACTGTATTTAGCATGCGATACTTCTGCTCGTCGATTTGCCACTGCCCTCTGAACTGACAGAAATTGCTGCTTCAGCTTTTTGTAGCCAGCTGATTATATTGAGCCAAAGTATGTCAAAATATATAATCATTTGACATTACAGCATGGCAACAACACATTCAAGGTGTTTGGCTCCTTGTTTATATTCAGATGGAAGTAGCTAATACTTGTAAAGTGCCTTAAGAATTTGGAACGAACTGTGCCAGAAAAGCACAATTCTCTTGTACCTCCAAATACCTGAAGGAATAGACTGGAAGCCAGTGACACTGATATGAAAATGCATAGTTCACGGTAGTTTAGAGAAGAGGTTGAACCCACTTAAAAAATTGACAAAAAAAGCTTTATAATTGGTTTTGTTAAATGAAACCATTTAATTTTCTGAGCAGAGGCATTAGTACAGCAGCGGAGTATTAATTGGTTTCAAGCATTTTGTGGCTTTTGATAAAAATAGCATCATCCTGTGTTTGATCCAATATGCACTTTAAAAGCAAGCTTACAGCCTGTACTCAGGCCACTGCAACATCCAGTTTGTCTCATGTCTCAGCAAATTACACGAAGCTACTGTGTTTCTAGTGGCCCCCTCTAAAACCACTAATGTTGAAAATCCTGCAGCGCTTCTGACACCTATGACAGCTTGTGCTTCTGTATCATCAGTCACCCTTGATGTAAAACTGTCAGACAAGTAATCTCACAATGCTGAGTGCTCCAGCAGGGAATGCCTATTTACAACCTCTAGGGCTACCCCTTTTTTATATTGGCTACTCAAAATTTCATATCATCAGCAGCAATACTGAAATGCAGCTCTGTTTCCAAAAGCACTAAGAGTTAAAGGACCTGCACTATTTCAGGAGAAGGCCTGCAGGAATTAGTTGCACAGACTCGATCCTCTGTAGGATGGGAGTATGCGTACCTCCTAGATACATGATTACTGTGATATTTTTAACTGGAAAACAAATTAACTGACTTTGCCAAGTGTGTGGATTAGTTGCTGGCAGGCTTGGGAGCAGAAATTCAGCAATGCATGCTTGCCTGATCCAGAGTAACTAACTTTGGTCCAGAGGAACTAACACAATGAGTAGCTTGAGGCCTCAATAATGTGCAATTAAGAAAGAATGTTTTATTTCTCCTTCATTTGCTAAGTGTCATGTAGATATACCTCTCCTTTTCTGCAAGACAGCCTGCTCTGCAATATCACATCTCAATGATATATTATTTTAAATTGTTTCCTTTGTGCTGCCTTCACTTGGCTGGAGCACCTCAGTGGTAAACATTCCACAGTTATTCCAGTGAATATTAAAATTCAGTTTGCCATGGTGGGTCCAGTCTTCTCTGTGTCACTTACTGATATTGGCTTTTCCAAACTAATTGATGCCAGTGACCTCTACAAAGCCCTGGAATGGGCTGAAATCAGGTCTAGCTAGTAAAATCTGCATTCACATCCATGCAGGTGACCTCCTTTTGGAAATCATGTGTTTATCCACAGAGACAGACGGAAAGAAGGATCCTGCCAAGGAAAATATGGGAGCAGTGGCTGGCAAATGCTGAAGTCTAACCCCAGCTACCACACCGGGCAGCGGCATGGACTGGGACCAGATACCCACGTTCTCCTGTTTCCAGTTACCTCTGCACAGTGGATTCAGTGATATTGGTATATTTGATAGGTGCTGCAAGAATTGATTAGCTAATGTTTTGCACAGGGCTTTGGAGTACTACATAATTAGCTAAAGCTTGCACAGGATTTTGGAGTGCTATATAATTTCTAAGTATTATTAATATCCTTGCAGGGAAGCTATCTAGTCTCAGAACTCACTTTGTAGCCTGTCTCACAAATCAGGCAAGATTGAAACCTGGATTGATCAAATTATGTTGGTATAAATTCTGCATCCTTCATAGTGTGGGCGTGTGGATTTGAGAGCAGAAATGGAGAAACCCATTGACTTTACTGCTTTCTTTGGTCTTTGCTGTGATAGAAAACAAACTGCTATGTGACTACATTATAAATCTGAAGACATAAACTTCCTATAGGGACTACACGTAACCTTATCAAGGAGGAGAAATGCTGTTACATGGGCCTGCTGGAATTGTTCATATGAGTGTATTCTTCCAGTGCAGCACAGGGAAAATGCAGACAAGAAGGAAATACAATAGAAACTTAAAAAGATGGTGGTGCAAAGTCTAAGCTGAAGAACCTTGATTCTCATCTGTAAAACCGCAAAACTGACTTTGTCAGAGCTTTTGCCTATTGACAAAATCCCCCCCCTCAACAGAGCATGTCATCTGAATCGAGTAAACTGAACCTAGCTAGAGACAGAGCTTTATGAGCCTTAGGGGAAAGCTGCATGTAAATATATATATATATATATATATATCTAGTCTATTCCATTGGTTTGAAGATCTGCTTTCTCTGAAATGCTTTTCTCTTAAACACTTAGCTTGAAGGAGGCTGTTTGGTCACTCACTCCTGCCAGAGGGGAAAGAATAGCTGGGCTTGGATATAAATCAGACCTGCCAAGGTAAATCACAGTTGGCCGATAGCCTGGCTATTAACATATCTGAGGTCCCAAGTGGTTATACTCAGAGGGTCTAGGAGGGATCAGGAGTGCAGTTAAGTCTGGTATTTCCTACTATTTTACATCTGAGTGTACTTCCTCATTGCCCACAACAATCAGCTATGCCAGCTGAAATGGCAGATTTATACAGACAGACTTCTTTGTACCTTCTAGCAATGGGAAAAGATGAACATTGAATTTGTCCTAAATTGTATTAAATGGAACTGACAGTGAAATAAAATCTGCAATTCTATTTTTTCCTGTTGGATACTGATCCTATGAACATGCATAGAAAGGAAGTCATATCCTGCACTCCATCATATCAATCTAATTCTGGATTCAAAGCTTTTGCTCCAGATACTGACTGGTATAACAGGATCAACTTGACCCACAGTCTTTACAAGCTTGACCTTCAGAGTAGAGCTTCCTGAACACCCATCCTGCCTTCTCTTGAGGGAAGAAAGATGAAAGTGAAGAATGGCACCAGGGGGCATTTAGGAGGTATAGGAAGATAACATTAGCAAAGATAAAAGACATCTTGCTCAACTAGCATCTGGGAACTAATTAGGTGTTGAAGGAGCCATTGAGAGAGATGGAAATTCTGTTTGTCTAGCCAATTTTAACGCAGCCAAACAGCCTTTTACTGTACATCCTGCATGGATAATTTATGACGGCTAAGAAAAGATATGCCCTGTTCTGACTTTCAGTGATCTACAGCTAAAATCTATTCCGCGGTTTGAGACAGCAGACTGTTCTTCACTAATCACTCATCCATTACTCTCATATTCCTGAAATGAAAAATGGCCAGGTCCAAACTGAGATGGGGCCACCGATAACAACCCACATACGGAGCAGTGAAGCTTACTGCAGAATCTTCCAAGCTGTTGCAGACCACGACTGGTATCTCCACATGGTGCAGTCCTGAACGACTCCGAGAAGCTAACTCGAGTCCAAAAGCAGTGTAATGGTAAGATCAGGCAAATCCATGCTGCCTGCGAGCAGAAGGAAACACTCGACATATAAATACTGTGTTGACAAGACTTTACTACTTCCATTAGCTCAGTTATCGCTGAACCACACTTCGTTGCAAAGTGCAGACTAGCCTGTGTGATGCAAGGTACTCCCTTGTGTATGTATCCTTTGCAATAAATGGAAGTCACTCCAATTATTTTTCATTCAGGGGAAGTTGCAATGTAGAAGTAAAAATGTTCATTTCACATATCTAACATAGAGGGCTCAGTTCAGCTCTACTGTTACATTGCCATCATTTTATTTTTCTCACTGGAGCCAACACTGGATTTATATCAAGTATTTCTTCCACAATATATAAGCATGACAGTTTCTCAGGAAAACATATGAATTTTTAAGAGGAATAAACAATTTATCTTTTCCTAAACTCATCTGGAAAAATCCAGAAATTACTTCTGTTATGATTGGAAGGAAAAACTTTCAGACAGAGACCAAGCACAAATATTTACTTCTGAAATCATAAAAATTGGTATACTGGAATACCTAAAAGAAGATCCTTATAATAGAAATTGTTGGGCAACCTGTCATCTCTGCCACTTATTTTGCCTCTAATAACAAGCTATGTTTTTCTATTCAGCTTCTCATGACCATTAGTGTGTAATGCTAAACCATGTCATCCCAAAAAAGCCGGGCGATGATTTGCACTGTGCTGTCCACCCTCTTTAGAAGGTAGAGTTGTTTGTGGTGAAGGCCCTGAGCCTACTTTCTAGAGCAGCAGGACTATCAACCAGCTCACCTCAGACTGTCCTGGTGACAGCAAAACAAGCTCTCCCAATCTCTCTTTCTGTTTCTCATTCTTTAAAATGGCACTAATGCTACTCCTCCTATTTTATTATAGCTCTGCCTGGCATGCACTGCTTCTTACTATGGCCATATGTGCACCACTTTGCACAACAAGGAGCCTGACCAAAGTTGCAGGCTCCAGTTGCCACAGATAACACAAATATAAATACAGTTATCATACAGTATGCCTCACAGCCCCTAGGTCAGCTGAGACAGCAAGGAAAACTCTGGCCATTCTGAGGTCAAGGGGATTTTGTTGATACTGTTTGTTCAACCAAGCTTTCATGCAGCCACAGGAGGATATTCTAGAGTGGAGAACGACACACCTTGAACGCCTACCACTAGACTCACCTACTAAACTTGCTGCTGTCACCATTAAAGTATTTTCAGTCTATATTGCTGGTTTCTTATATAAAGAAAGGCCTCAGAGGGATCTATCATGGACCTAATACTCCTAGCACTTTACAGCAAAACTATTTGTTAAGCTATACATTAAATGTTCTACCCAAACAATCACAGAATCACAGAATCATTTAGGCTGGAAAAGACCTTTAAGATCATCAAGTGCAACCATTAACCTAACACTGCCAAGTCCACCACTAAACCATGTCCCTAAGCACTACATCTACACAGCTTTTAAATACCTCCAGGGATGGTGACTCCACCACTTCCCTGGGCGGCCTGTTCCAATGCCTGACAACCCTTTCGGTGAAGAAATTTTTCCTAATATCCTACCTAAACCTCCCCTGGCGCTACTTGAGGCTGTCTCCTCATGTTCTATCACTTGTTGCTTGGGAGAGGAGACTGACCCCCACCTCGCTACAACCTCTCCTCAGGTAGTTGTAGACAGCGATAAGGTCTCCCCTCAGCCTCCTTTTCTCCAGGCTAAACAACTCCAGTTCCCTTTGCTGCTCTAGATAAATAAGACTTGTGCTCTAGACCCGTCACCAGCTTCGCTTTCCTTCTTTGGACACGCTCCAGCACCTCAAAGTCTTTCTTGTAGTGAGGGGCCCAAAACTGACCACAGTACTGAATAGATGGCCTCATCAGATATCTCTTGTGCTTAAATACAATGTAAGGGGATGGGATGATAAAGGATGCTACTTGTCCCTGGAAAAGGATAAAATCAACAACATGGTACTCTGGTTTTCTTGAAAAGTAAAATTTCATTTATACTATACACATAGGACAGGACTGTATGCAACACAGCACAGCAAAGTGTCTAAAACTACCTGGTAGTCTGTCCTTGTCTTTCCCATAGAGATAAGCACAGAATGGGAGAAGAGGAGCAAAGAAGCTTGGCTACCTCCCCCAGGCATCAGCAAACAGGGAGGAGATGGATCCAGCACGAGATTGATGGGGACACCACGCAGTCTGACCCACCGCGTGTCAAATGAAACATAAAATTGAGGTCCTTCCCCACAGTGAAAAAGGCAGGAGGGACTTCTCAGCTGCAGATCTCAAGGATCAGTGCAGCTAAAGTTTTGTGAAATTTCCAACTAAAATTCCCACTCTGGTTTGAAATGGAAACCGTACTCTTCTGCGCTAAAACATGTGTTGTCAGACAGCTGCTGTATTTCCAGCCTGGGTCTTCCTGACCTTTCTGTCTGACCAACCTAGTTCAGTGGAATATTTTCTGGATTTTTCATCTGTGTAACAGATTACAGGCAGGTCAACCACTTTAAAGCAATTTGGATCCTTCAGGATGACAAATTGTTTCTGTTATCGAATATATGCATAATTACTACTAAAATTATATTTGAAATGGTTACCGGGGAATACAATTTCAGCCCATACCGAGGACCAAAAAGTCAAGAGAAAATGAACAGAGCATGTTTTAATCAGAAGATAAGTAGTTTTCCAGCTACTATAAATAGAAAAGGCTGGAAGAATGCACCCGACAAGCAGAAGAAAGTGTGAGGAGGGTAAAATTCTACACTGTTTTGGCTTTGGACTTCATAAGGTAGTGAGTATGAGATAGTGTGAAATACAAAGAAGCCTTTGTTGTTTACATATGAAGTTTAAAAGTGGCACAGTGTGAATAAACAAAGGATGTTCCATGAAACACTGCAGCAGTGATGTACTCGCTCCGTTTGAGTTCCAGAAACGGCATGTAAATAGAGGCATCGCCTTCTTGTTTAAAAAGAGAAGGAGGTAAACTTTAAAGCTTGCCTTCCAGGAAATCTCATTTACCCAGATCTTTAGGTTTTTGATAGGCTTTTAAGTGGTAGGAAACACATAAGCTTAATAAGACTAAGATCTGGATCATTTAGTATTTGCTTGCAGGTTGGTTAAGCGTCTTACTAACGATAGTAGTACATATGCTTTTGGAAACCTGCATTAGCTATTTGTTATCTTTTTTGGAAAAAAAGTTTTGCTCTCAAGTACTGGGATAATATCAAGCAATTTATTTTTTCTGCAGACATGAATAAACCATACTGCCATGACAGTTCCATGAGTTAACTGATTATTTTACAGGAGGATGCATTATGATCATTGATAAGGACAGAATCTAAAGATACATAGATTCAGTTAGATATTCAGAATGATATTTCAAGTTGAGCAGTTACATAGCATCTAATGTGATTCAAGTTAGTTACGGTATCTGTACATACCTTTTAATGCAAAGATCCCCCAATATTTGACAAATCTTTGATCAGATTTGATTTTAATTCAAAATATTCTAACCTATTCCTCTGGCATAGATAGAGGGTAACTTCTGATGAAGTTAAAAAAAAAAATTGTTATGGTTTGAATTCGCTGTATGAGATCTCCACTGGAGCCAGCAGATGAAAACACCTTTTGAATAAGCACATACAGTCCTGAGAATTTCCATACAGATCGGTTTGGGTTTGCTGGTTTGATGCTGAAACCAACTTACCTCAGAGCGGAAGGCAGGGTAATGCTGTCAGCCGTACACTTTGTTTTTATTGTAGTGAACCCCGTGTATGCAAGGTAGCTCAAGGTACCAGACATGCTCAGGAGGCTGGTTGGTCTGATAAAAGATTGGTGGGAACCCCCATCCCACTGGAGTGGCATCTAAAGGACAGCAGATGCCCCTCCAGGACGTCACAAATGTCACTGGGACACTTGTGCATCAGACAACAGAATTAAACCCCAGAAGTCAGCCCATGTACCAAAACAGGCAAAACTGATAAAGCACTAAAGGGAAAAGGGCACAGCTGGGATCGAACAGAAGCTACTAAATCCAGCGTCGCTCGCTGAATCACCTTGCTAGGGCCACATCCACACACGCAGGCCTCTGAAATCAGCTCCACAAAAGCTATGTAGGAAGATCAAACTGCTGGTGAATTACTAGCACAGTTGCACATGATAAAATAATACACAATTAATCCGATTTCTCTAATCCCTATCCATCTACAGACTCCTTGGTGAAGATTTTGGCATGGACATCATTTTCACAGCAAGCTGGTTCACCAAAGAAAATCTAAAAGATTTCAGTTATTCTTCAGGCGTCAATATCCACTTCTTATGTGAGTGCCCTTGAAAGCAGATGGCTTCTGCTTACAAGCCCACAGACTGAAAGCACAATGATACTTCTGCAATCTGCAGATATGTGGCAAAGAAGTCAAAACTTTGGATGCTAAGTAGAAAAGTAGAAATATGACCTGCACCCTTTGCAAAGCAAGTTCACTTCAACAGCCCAAGCTCTGTGCATATTTATTCAATACAATTGCTTTCCTTCTACAGTTTTGAAAACTGGTTACTTGTGCCTGCAGCAAAACTTACCAGAGAGGGGAAAAATGCACTTGGCCAGAACATCATCTGCAAAACCAGCATAGTTATTTCTTTCATGCCCTCTGGCAGCTGCCAAAAATGCTGAGAGTACAGCAGCATGCAGGGAGGGGTGAAAACAAAAATCCTTCCTAAGAACAGGGCAAATCCTACTGCTTCAGCTCCTTCACACACCATCCCTGAGCAAGCTTCCTCTGCGTAGCTGGGATCAGGCTGCTTCTGAGCACAACAGAGAGCAATGTCTTACAGGGGGCCTAGCAAACTATCTTTTTAACTGCACGTACCTTTGATTAGGAACAGATTTCTTTCACAAGCTACAGTGCTTTTTTTCATGAGCTATAGTGATTTCTTACTAAAGAGGTACACCTTAGGCTTACAGAAAAATAGCAGTGAAGGAGACTGCAGAGCTTTTTCAGCTTATCCACCTGCCCCAAGCTCTACCTACTCCTTCCTGGAAGAGTTTAGATACAAACTGCTCTTATATATGTGATTAGCAAGCCTCACCACAAACATACCCCACAGGAGGGTCTTGGATGTTTGAATGAGATTCACAGTCAACAAGTTAATTTGTCAGTAAGCTTAGAAAAGACGAGACCATCTTGGACTTCAGGGTCAAATTCCACTCATCGTGTAAGCCTCCTAGCATTGATGAAATGGATTTATGTGTCTAGAAAGGAGATTTGAATTTGGCCATTAGTAAAACAAAATACCAAACTGATTGTGGCTGGATAGGAAGCAAAGAAAATGCAGGGAATGCACTTTACATTTCAGTGAGAACCTGGCATTTGCAGCACATCATCCTCCTGCCAGCTACAGAACAGCAGTGACTTGGCAAAGGTTTGATAGCCAGATGTCATCCTCATCTGGTTGTCTTGGCTCGGGCTGTTTCTTTGAAATGAACAGCAAAACAGAGCAAGTATGGGGTCTTCCTGGTGCTACACACACGGCAAGAAATAGAAGTAGGAAAGGTCTTTTGGGTGATGCCGTAGTCCTCTGAAGCTGGCATTGCTTTGCACCATTTTGTCGAATTTACAGCCCTCACCAGGCAAAATCTGGGAGGTGGAATCAGAGTTAACAGGCCAAGAACAAAAGGCGATATAAGGATTTGTTTGACAGCTGTCTCTCTTCGAGTGATGAATCCAGAACAAATGATCTCCCCGCGTACTTCCCCAGGGCAGCTTTGAACACATTTCGGCACTCAGAGTCCTGGGTGCATTTCCTGGTGATAAAATGCTGCAGTTATATTTCTTTGTTGAACTGCATTGCTATGTCTTTCCTCCACTATAAATTTTCAGTTGGTAGTTTTATTTAAGGAGAGACATCATTTGTTTCCTGCATTTCTATTATATTACCCTAAACAATGACAAGGAGAAAAACATCAGGGCAGTCCCTGTCTAAAACCTGCTGGCTTTCTAGTTCATTGTTATTTAAGCTAGTACAAGCTATTAAAGATGCACTGATAAATATGGAGGTATGCAGTCTAACATTACATATTCCTCCTACCACATGGTCCTTTAGATACAGCAGAAGAGTTGAACTAATGGGGAAATGTTAGCCAGGGTTTTGATGTGGCAGCTAAGTCACAAATGCCTTTAGAGCCAGGATACAAAAGAGAGAAGTACATACTATTCTTGCTAAGACCCCATGTGACTGACCTTATATCAGAAGGAGAATTACTTTTTAAACTGAAAGCCTGATAGCGCGCGTGTATGTTTGTATACACATCAATATGTGTGATAAGAAGGCTGCTTTGTGGCAAAACCTGCCAACAAACCCGTTTTTTTGTCGCCATCTGCTAGGAAAAGAGCAAGCACCTGTTAGGAGCAGCTGCTTGAATGCAGAATGTAGGTAAGAGAAAAATCAGTTTCATTTTGGAGTTGGCCTGCTGCAGGTAGCACATGGCTCTCACCAACAATGATGCCAAGTGGTCCTTTTTAAGCTTGTCCTAATTAGGAAGTGGCTAGTCTCAAAACTGTTCATTTAGGTTATTACAGCAAGTAGAGAGAAACGATGGGGCTCCCCCCGCCGCCCCCCAAAACACCTCCCCAGCCACCGTTGGGGTCTCTGCCCTCTTCTTTACCTTCTCCTTTTTTCGAAGCAAGAGCACGGGGAAAGCTAACAGACCATTTGGAGATGTCGTGCGCGGCTCTGTGCCTCTCTTGGCATGGCAGGCTGCATCAGGACATGTTGCTCCGAGGAATCACAGTGTTAGCAACACCCCTCTACTCCTTCCTTCGGAGAACAACTGCTTCCGTTTTGCTGCCTTTTTACATCCATCTCAGTGTGGGTCCTTTGAGGGTTTTACTAGAAGGAAATGAAGGGGCTTGGTCCAAGCGCTCACTGTGCTCAAGGCTATAGGCACCAGCAGATGCCAACCCTACCAGGCTGTCATTTCTCCAGGGGAAGCAATGGGGGTCCCACCATCTAGGCAACTCGAAGAGGGCAGGAGAGACACGTTAAAGAATTTCCCATACTCTTCCAAGTGATCTATCCAAGATCACAAGTCAGCATGGCTTCTCCCACCATGCCTGACACCACGGATGGTCTCAAAACTGTTGAGACCATCCACGCTCACTCTATCTGTGCTTCCTTTGAAGGAATGGGTCATTCAGTGCGTCCTCTCCCAGTCTCCCAAGCACAGACTGTTTCTGTCTGATTTTCTTGAGCTGGTGAATACAGCATTTGTGCCCCACAGCCAAGCTTGCCTTGCACAGCCTGTGTGACACAGCAACTCACCTTATGAAAGCGGCCAGCTTCTGCCCATCTCAGGTTGTGAAGGGCTTTTGATCTTAAAAATCAGCGAGCCTGCAGGGGATTATCCTACTCCCCTTTACTACACAGCACTACATCTAATAATCATTGGGGGAGGTAAAATAACACCATAAGGAGCTCCTATCTACATCTAGGTAACAGCAACAGGAGGTCAATGGATGGGTTTTCCTTGCACAGGGAATATTCGCGATAGGCAACGATACTTAGGAGTCCTTTCCAGCCCAAACTTCTTCCCTTTTTATCTTTTTCTCTTTTCCCTGCTTCCTCATGTTCTTTTGCCTCCATTTCTTGTCTTCCCAACCCCTTTCTCCTACCTGCCTATGTTTTGATTTGCCCTGTGTCACTATCCTGTGGTATGAGGATGATAAAGATTTGGCTCACATAACCTTTTACAAATAGCACGTCCAACTCATTCAATGTCAGAGATTGATATTTTCTTAAATGGCAGCAAAGAACTGGTTTGAGTGTCACAGTGTGCTCAAAGGTGAAAATACAGAGGCTAATGCACAAGCACAGACACTGTCTTGAGAAACAAAGGATATTCCCAAGGTGTTTTTGAGGCTCCAACCAATGTGGTCTGCATTACAGTTCAGCCAGATCAAATGCTGAGCAAAAAAACCCCTTGATTTCTGGATGGGAAAACGCCCATCCAGCTTGGGCTATGGAAACGAGAGCGAGTATGTGAGGCTGACAGAGAAATAACATTTCTTCAGCTTGTAAAAGAGTAAATTTGATCTTGATGCAATGAAACACACATAAAATCACAAAAAGCCATCCCACAGTGTCACTTCTCCATACAAAGCCGCACTTTAAATTGTGTAGTTTAGAACAAATACCTTCGGTCAAGCAGGACTTTTTTTCTTAATGCAGATTTGTATCTGTAAGTACATCTGTAAGCATATAGATTTATGCCTCCTGGGACATGCCTAATGGGCTCTGAATTCACTCTGGCTCATTTCTTTGTAAAGCATTGGCTATACAGTGGGAGAACTGAATAGGGTCTTTCACTGATGGATGTTTTTTCATTTTGAATTTAAATGTACAAACTGAGATTGCAGGTTATTATTGCCATAAGAAACAACAACAGAAAATGCAAGAGCCATAGATTAGGGAGTCAGTGACACAGAAACATTCAAGGACAGGATGAGCTAATTAATGTTACCCTCTGCCCTCTAAATTAGTCATACATTTACTTAAGTGCTTCTGCTCACCACTAGCCGAAGGGCAGTGATGCAGGAGCATGCAAAGAGGGTAACTCTGGCTGTCCTAGCTCCTTTTAGCCAACAAAGCCCATTTGGTAGCAAGGTATCCCTCCTTCTCTTTTATATGCTGTGATTCACTGCTGAGTTTGGGCTGTCAGAGAGGAGACAGGGATGTTGAACATCTCAGCGCTGGCTTAGCACGTAGAAGAGAATGGGAAGAAGCCATTAGAAAGAGGGGTGCTGAGCTCAGCATTACGGTTCATGAGAGCAGAAATCAAAGTTGTCTGTGCCCAGGCATGAGAGTACCCCACCAGGAAAGTCTTCCCCTAGGTACAGCTAAAGAAACACGGGCTAAATCCAATCTTGAGAGCAGCCCAGGTGCCAGCAGAGCTCTACTACAAAGCAAACCCACTTGGGGCACTCCAAAATATTAAAATATTAATATTCTCCACATTTTTAACCACTCATATGCACTCAGATGAAGAACTGTCAAGTCGGGAACAGCTCAGTCTTTGAAACAATATCTGGTGAAAAGTCCTAACTCTCCTGCCTTTTCAAAAAAATTCCAGCGACTGAAAGGGAAAAAAGGAGGGAAAAAAAAAAAAAGCCTTGTTCATGCTGTTACAGTTTAGGAACTGCTGGCATCCCTGTCTCCGAAAGGAAGGGGAGCGGAGAGCTGACTGCTCAACAGCTGAGAACGTGTGTTCTGGAAGCAGCACGCCTGAGCAGATGGTGAAATGATTACTGCCAGTAAATGTTAGAACCCTCTTTTTTTTTTTTTTCCCTTTTTTTTTTTTAAACTTGAATTCTGAACAACAGGGGGAAAATAATTACAAAGAATACATGAAAGCAGCTTGATTTCCTTTCTTTTTCTTCTCTGAAAGTGTGTGTGTCTTGTTCCTCTCTAATACCTGACGCTGCAAAAGTGGATGTTTGCTGGGCTTGCTGGATTAAAATCTAGCAACAAGCACTTTGATCTGGTGAGTTCAACGCGGCTGTTGTATTTAAAACTGTGTGTTCACCGGAAAATAAGGAGGTGCAGGATCATGTGTTGTGTATAGGACCTTAAAAATGAGATACAAGGAAAAGGAGAAAGGCTGCAACTGTACATATTGTAGCCCGCAGGTCAGCCTTTAAATTGTCACTGTGCTGGGCTGTGGTGTTACAATTAGTACTCGGGCTGAGCAATGGGAATTATGATTGGGCTATGCCTTTCCCTCACATCATCAGGTGGTTTGGATTTCCCTCTGAACCCTTCCTCTGCCAGCACCTCTCCAAGCTCTGCAGGCTGCAGACCCACATACCTCCCGTCAGGCTCCTGGTCCCAGCTCCCTCTCCGATGTGTCTGAGCAGCCCTAAACAATTTCTAATCCCATTAGCTCTCTTGTTCCCCTCTCTCCGTCCCAACCTGCTCCTTTTTTTCCCCCCTTAAAATATCATTTCTTTCATTTTTGCCTTCTAGCCAGGCAGCTTGTCCCTCCTCATTGCACTGGGTGCCACTGTTTTAAAACCCCAGGAAAACCCAGCTCCCAAATTTGCAAAGAGCAAACATCAGCCGCGATGGTAAGGAGCAATCCTGTCGCTTAGGTAGCAGTGGAAAGCAAGCTGCAGCAACAGGGCACGCGCAGTCAGAGCAGCACGACACTTACCCCGCAGCGTCTTTTGAAGGCTTCAGCTGTTAAATGCTGCGACATCTCTCCTAAATGTGTGGAATTTTTTTAAAAAATGCCTGTGAATTAAGGAAGGCTAGGGAAATTTCAATAGGGAGATAAAAAAAAAAAAAGAACATGCGCAAAAGATGCCCTCTTAGCGAATTTCAGATCTCTGCTTTGCAGCGGGGAGGTACCAGGGCTCCTTGTAGACGGGCTGGGAGAAATATTTTAGTATTGAAAACAACATGTTTTTCTCCAGCTTCCTTCTCTGAGCAATTTTGGCTGGATCTTTAAAAATATCAGTCTGAGGAGACAGAAAACTGGCATGGAAAATGTCACCCCCCAAATTAATGTTTGCTAAAGTATCAATCAACTGAGGAAAAGACTTCTGAGAGGAACTGTCAGACATCCTTAAAATGGGGAGCATCCAGCTCCACCTGCAAGACTGAGGTTGGAAGTAACTTCTTCTCTTTCACCCATTCATTACTTTAGCAGTCAACTCCTGTTAATGCAGAAACATTTTTTTTTAATGTAGCAGTACATCTTCTTCTGTAGCCAATAAAAGGTGACTGGCAGGGGAGGTGGCTCCATCTGACTCCTCAACAAGAGACGTCTCAACACCTACATGCTCAGGACCTCCCGCATAACCTGAATTTAAGAGAATGGTCTACTCCACAATCAACATCAACAGATACCCATCTCCAGCAAGTAGTTCAGTCCTCCTAAAATTTGCCTTGCCATCCAGAGGTGCCTATACTGCTCCACTGACTACAGAAGACCCCATCATTTCTTTATTCCTGTGTTAGGTGCCTCAGTTAGGTGCCAAAATTTCTGATGGTGACTCCAGGTCAAAGCAAATCAAATTTCCAATTAGAAGGCTGAGACTTCCCTGGGTAATTCTTTGTCACCGTAAAGGAAAACACATGGCCAAAATCTACTAAATTCTCAAAGATTATTATTAATATTAGCCATGAAACTCTCTTTGAAAGTCAGGCATGATTTTTCAAGGTGAAACCTAATAGTAGTTAAAGAATAAGATTTTAATTTCAGTCATAATAATTTTGAGGCTTTGTAGGGATATTTTCAATTACAATTACAGCTCTTATCCCTTGACAGTCTCCAGGAAAGAAAAGAGAGGAGTAATTGAAATGTTGCATCTTCATTCAAAGACTCCACCACTTACCAAACAAAACTGAAATGAAGGGTGCCCAGAAAGTCAGCAGTGGACGATTGCTTGAATACTTCTCTCCTTGAGATACAGCACTTGTATCAAGGACATACACCATCAATAATGACAACAGCAGCATTTGTCTTTGCAATTTAACTGTATTCAGAGCCCGCTACTCAAATGCTTGCTTAAAGAGTAATAGCATAAATGGAGTTGCACAGACACTGGTCCTTGTAGTTAGGCAATACTAGCTTTTGAGTTCAAAGGCTGAGCATTTTAGCTGTGTAATAATGGATAGTATTACAAAGCATTGTGTTGAAAAGCAAGTATTCCTGTACATGAAAATATCCTGTTCCCACAGAGTAGGAACCTGGCTTTCTCTTTCTTCTGTATTCTATCACTGTGATTTGAAGAAAAACACTTGTGACACTTGTGGGATAGCACTTCATGCTAAGTTACTAGGGAACAGGACAGGCTTGGGGTTGCTTTTTTTAATTTGTTATTTCAGCTAACTGAGGACATTTAGATTTAAGATTGACAGCACAAAACCAGATGACACAGGAATACTTCAAATGCATATATGAAATACCTGAGCATTTCTTAGCTGATCAACAGAATAAAAATCAACAGCAACTGACGAAGTATGCAAGGGATTTAATTTGATTTGAAAATAACACATTTTCAAGGTGATTTCCACGTTCACCAGGAGTGGCAAAGAACTTGCTGGGCCCAGAAGCAGCTCTGAATATCTGTTTTGTCATCCTATCTTAAAGCACATTTGCTGAAAACCCCCTCTGCCTGCCTATTAAAAGTGTTTTCCTTCAGCCTCTGAAGGTTTCTTATTATCTTCTCTGAGCCTGGCTTGGTGAAAGGCAAATATCCCACAGTTCTTTCTTTACAGAGTTTATAAAGTGACATCGTGTTCATCAAGAACAAGGCCAAACTGTACTCCAAGACCTCTGTACAACCCCAAAGGTGTGATATTGTTTTCGTGATTCCCCTGAGCACATTCAGGAGCTGTGGAAAGTAAATGTGCCTGCTACGGCTGTCTTGACAAGCCCATGCTGTCTAATGCCTATTTCATAGCGTTACAAAGTGAGGCTCATAGACCTTATTAAAAATATCACCAAAAGAAGTTGCTGTCAAATCCTTCGTGGTAAAAATTAATTTGTGATCCCACAAAGTCAGCACAAGATTTATGAGTCTGTACATGAGAGGTTGGGGCAGGCCCTTTTCCTGCCTGCCTGTCCCTCTATTTGCCCACTTGTAAAACAGATGTTACAGCATCTCTACCTACCGAAGAGATGCTTCACAGCTAAACTGTGTAATATGAGGACACCGCTCGACCTCGTGAGTGCCTCAGAACTGCCTGGCCTGGTGAGGAGTCTCAGGAGATGCAACCAAGAAGACTACACATCTTTTTGCTGGAAAAAGCGATGTTTCTCACGCCAACCTTCAACTTTCCCTCCCTGTAGTTAGGATGCATCCTATCCCTTATCATGACAGAAAAACCAGAAAGGCTGAAGCTGAGTGAGCCGAGCATTACCGAAAGTGTAATCCTGTTACCTCTGCAACGACAACTCCTAAGCAGCAGCTCCTGGGAACTTAAGGAGGTATTTTAACTTTCAGTAGAGCTTTGCTCTTCACCTTTATCTAGTTAGTGCTTGTGAAGTGCTTTGAGAACCTGGGGCAAAAAATACAATAAGAAGCTTAGACTAATTCCACATTGGCCTATTGTATCTGGCCTCTTAATGAGTATAATTTATAGAATTCCACTAACATAAATGCATTCCAACCATCCCTGCCCCCCAAAAAGGAATCAATTGAGGGAAAATGGTCCATGACAGGAAAGAATGAGAGATCGATTAAATATTTACAGTGTTACTGTAAATGAACAAGACGCACAAGCCAGGTCAGTAATGAGCTTCCCTCTAAGCCACTGGGAACTTACATTAATGCTGCACTTGACTCCTGCAGGTCTCTCCCACGTGCCAGCAAAACTCTTACAAGTTGCCAAGCAGACACATCATATAAAGTAGTGTGTTAGGCTACGTGCATGTGTGCATGTCTGTGTGTGTGTGCGAGGTGGAAAGAGAGAGATTTAACTGCTTCTGCACTTCCAGCAGAAGACAAGAATCAGAAATAGGTTTCCTTTGGATCTGGGACTGACTTCCAGCAACAAGGTAATCAAGTGCCCACAAAAGATTCTGATTCTGTTAAAGAAATTTCACAAAACATAGAATAAATAGATTATGTAGGCTGAGACTCCTTACCATTTGGAAAGAAGAGATGCTGGAATTAACACTTACTTCACCTTATTTTTTCCAAAGGAATTCATTATATTATGTTTGTAAACTGTGTCCTGCGCTTAGTGCAGTCCAGCATAGCGGAAAGGCCACAATAAATACAAAACCCCATGCCTTATTACAGGTGACTAGCATGATGGCCTTGGCTACTGTGACTTTTAAGCTCAGTTCAGACTACCAAATGTAGAACAGACACACCTTGGGTCCCTAAATATTCAGCATACATAAGCAGACACAACATATCTGACAGATTGCTAAAATACATCACTTTAAGCAATATTAGCACCCGTGGGAGTTTCCAAGAATGGACAGAGTTAATAGTCCTTCTTAATTTTCTGAAAAATTTTGACTGAACAGCTCTGTTGTGACTTCTAATACTAGAAATACTTAAGTATTTGATTTTGTGCCAGATGGGAAACTATTTGTGATTAAAGATGCTAATTAGTACAAGGACTCTGGCTAAAAGAAAGATGACAGAAAAACACCCTAAATTAGAGCAAGATTAGACCAGAGGAAGATTAAAATTAGAGTTCCTCAGGGAGCATTCTTAGGACTAATCCTGTTTTATATGTTCACTCACTACTTTGACACAGAACAATAGAAATGACTTGACAAAATATGCACATGTAAAACGCCACCATAGCATCACACGGTTTGCACAGACTTTTGCAAGTCATCCTAGAGTCCCACAACAGAAGCAGCTACATTTCCAGCTTTCCTGATGGATATTTGCCCAATCTTTTTCATCTGTGATCATTTGTATTACTCTACTCTACATGCCCACCAGCTGATCTATGTTTTTGTTGAAGGACATCACTCAGAACCATGCACAGCAAAACAGCTATGGCTTTGTGAGAGCTGAATAAAGCAGGTTTACTGCATATGCCATGTAGGCTAACTTAATAAACATACATCCTAGGATGTATTCGCATGTTTTTCCAAGAACACAGCATTGTTGGGTGCTATTCACCATACTCATCCTAAATCTATTCGTATAAAATAGCCTCCCAGCCTTGCTGTTTTCCACTCCAAATACATGCAGTTGAATTCGCTTGCCTAAACAAGAGCCCCGTGCAATTCCGGTCAATGCATCTTTCTACTTTGACACAAATAAATGTCAAAACTATTGTTAACTTCTCTGAATACAGCTTTGCAGCAAATTTCATACAGACTTTACAGTAGTTTCATGTAGACTTTGTTGCCTTAGCTTGCTTACAAGGATATCATGAGGGTCAGTGTCAAAAGCTTTCTTGCACAAAGCTATATGGCACCTACTACTTCCCTTCTGTCCACAAGGCTTTTTATCCTGTCACAGAAGGAAATTAGATTAGTTTGATGTCATTTGTTCTTGGCAAGTCCATGTTCACGGTTACTTAGCTCCTTGTTATCTTCTGGGTGCTTAAAAAGGCTTTGATTATTTGTGCCAGTATATTTCTAGGAATTAACTTAGAGTGGTTGATCTCTACATTGTCAAGTCCTCCTTTCCCATTTAGTATTAAGACAGGCACCAAATCTGCCTTTTTCCAGTCCCCCAGTACCTCACCTGTCTCCTGCAAGTTCCAGCCACTTGTGGCTGCTAACAGCTCTGAGATCAATACAAAGAGAAGTGGAATATCATAGAAGAAAAAACAACTACTCTTCAAGAGTGGAGCACTTAGAAATGGATTAAAATGGAAGACTTCAAATCCAGACATGAAAAGCAAGATCTTTGGCTATTAAAACAAAGCTAAGAGGGAGAGAACCCCCTTTTTGGGGTAATATTTGATATGATGACCATGAATTATCACTGCTTCCTTTGCTATCAGCCACATCTGCTCTAAGGGAAATAGGCACCCTTCCTTTTAAATTTTCTAATTAATTAACATAAACAAGTTACATTCAAAGATACTGTTCTCAACCTATACTTACCTTGAAGCATACTGTGTCTACCCAAAGAACCCCATTAGCTCCTGAAAGATTGTTTTATTCAATTATATCCACGGAGCTAATAAAACGTAATATTGCTACAGCCATACTAGTAAATTAAACTGTGCCAGGGCACAGGCAGAGGAACTCAATCATCAGTACTGCTAAGCTTTTATAGTAGCCCATGGCATGCTTTTAGCCCACAGCAACTAATACTCTTTCCTATGCTTTCCAAACAGGGTTTCAGAGAGCCTGGGCCAGGGATCATTCCCAAAGGCAGTTGCAAGTGGCCACCCTGTTGCCGAAAGTAAAGGACTTTAATAATATGAATGAAGCCAAACTCTGCCTTTCAAGCTTTGCCCCACTGACATGATGCACCTATTAATAAGACAAGTGCAATCCAGGGATGCAATCATCCAAGAAATCTCTAGGAGAGACAGAGGTAGGTAATCATTTCCTCCCATCACAGGGTATACCACTGCAGCCTGCTACTGTGACTGTCTAGAGTATTTCCTGCGTGGTTTATTCACATTACAGAACTTTTACACAGCATAATTTTAGAGGCTATTTTTGGGCATCTCTTGATCTGTTCCATATCAGCCATGTTGTGGGTTTTTTTTCCACTTGTACATTATCAAGCAGCTTAAAACATTATTCCATTAATTTATCTGCTGATGACATGAGCTTGGGTAAGCAGTCTTAAGTTATTTTTCATTTTGATGACACTTTGGCTCTGGTATTTACATCCATCTTCTGCCATTAAATGGTATTTGCAGCTAAGCCCTTCAGAATTATGTGATTTCTACCTCTACGATACCTGTAAGTCTTATGAGCTGATCTCCGCTGTTAGTGGGTGCTGCTAAACCACAGCCTGCATGGCAGGCTGCTGACTTGCCAAGGTTTTGGGATAAAACTGGCTATCACAAGCAGCATTTTTGGCAAGCCAGCTGGACCTATCCAAGGATCTCACATTCACAGTCTTCTGACACTGACCCTCTCCCCCTACTCTTTGGCAGCAGAACATTATTCTTCACTCTAGGCCAATTTGTACCATCTTGTTGCCTATTCATTGCTCCGTTCGAATATTTGTGCTGTATCAGGGAATCTGCAGCCTTACTCTTGCCCCAGCTATCAATGTGGCACACAGTACCCTGCCACGTATTTGCACATGAGGACATGTTAGTCAAAGTGGCAACACGGATGAAAAGTTCACTCAAGCTCCTGGTGTAAGTACATCTCTAACCCCCCATGGTTTCAACCTCCCAAATCATCTATGATCAGCTTTGTCGTGCTGTGATTTTGTAGGGGTTGGCATAAAGAATTAGTCCAACAGGCAGTGACTGACAGCTTTCTTCTAAAAAACTGTACCATCTGGCAAAAAAGAATTGCCATACCATGTTACCCTGGTCCTCTAAAGCATTTCTGTGCTCTGTCCAAGGCCAATGAGCAACCAGCAGATGTGGACAGGGTTTGTGAGAGAATCTGAACCACAGATGTGGCTAAATTGGCCATGAAGATACATAGGCTGTAAATTTAAAAAAAAAAGAATAAAAAAATATATTTTACTCTTGGATAAATGAAGTTAGGAAATAGCCTCCCAATGGGAATAGCTCAGAGAAAAACCTCACTAGCTGTTAAATGGGACTCAGTTTGTTTATGGGAAGGATTCAATGAGATAGTTGCCCAGAATAACAAGGAACCAGATTAGATGACCTATGGAATCCTTTCCAGAGCCAAGTTTCTGTTCTCTTTAAACTATGTGAACGGAAAATGCAGTGCTCATTTCTGAAAGGAAAATGTGTTTTCCTGTAGCTTTGACATGCATACAGGACTCTCTTTATCCCATCTGCAGCAGTTCAGAGAGCTATTTAATGTGTTAAATGCTGCTAAACTATGTCACCTATGGCATTTTTCTGCTTTCCAGTAGATGAAAAGGCTTCTGTTCAAAAAGAAAACTGCAATATGTGCTGCATGAAATGCCAGCTGGGGGTAGAAGAAGAGAATGTAGTGATGGCAGATACTTGATTTAGCTCTGCATCAATAAAACATCCAGATTTATAAGACAGAATGTGATGGAAAATGTCTTAATGGAACTACATTTGTAAGAGTACATTGGTCCACTCACCTGTAATTACTTCAAAGATGCTCTGCTCTATTCCTTGTGACACCAGCAAATTTAATGCGGCAGTCTCAGTCTTTCTTATTTAGCCACTAGCAAGTTCATACATCAGATACATGCACCAGCTCTTCAACATACTAATGATTCCTTGAGCATATACTTTGTGAAATATTGCAGTATCAATACTTAAGCTCTGTGAATGCATAAGTTCTTTCTGAATTTCTGTGTTAAAAACCAGGTATTTTGCATGTACAAGAAAGGAGTGATGTTTACAGCACTGGATAGTGTGTATTCTTACAAAGAATTAAGGGCCAAATCTTGAATTCAGGCTTACATCTCACCCATTTAAAGCTGTCACTGAAACCAGCGTGCCAAGTAATGAGCTTAATGGTTTTCAGACAAACTTCCATTGGGTTCAGTTAGGAAATAAGACCCATAAGGTTTGGCCCAGCAACCATTTTGCTACTCTAAAAGCTTGTTAAGATCTGAGTCAGGACTTCCATATCTGGCTCTATTAATCGGGTCATATTTTCAAAATCTCTACTGATACTTCTCTTTTTTTCTCATTCATACAGTTGTATTGAAGCTAAGTGGGTTACATTCAGCTGGTTTTTGACTATTCATATGTGGTCTATTAATCAATAGCAAATATCATCAGGTCATTTGAATTGACTCTATCAGTCAGTGTGGATCAAATGACACATAATAAATTGTTCCCTTTAGATAAACTGTTCCTTTGAATGCACCAAAAGAAATATTGTTTCTCTTCACCATAATAACTTAGCAAAAGCACTTGTTTAATTTACAACTTACAAAAACTAGCTCAGCCTCAATATCCTTGGAGATTAGTGAAGCATCATACGAAACATCACGTTACTTAAAAAAGAAAAATGCCTGTAAAACTAGCTGAGGTGCTAACATCAGCTGAACAAAGGAGTACATGCTGCTGTAATGGACAGTCCTGCTCAGACCTCTCCCCATCACTCTTGTTCACACATTCCCAATTTCCTCAGGTCGGTGCCGGTGATCATTTTACCTTCTGGTCAACTTGCCCAGGGAATTGTATCAGTGGAAAACTAACTCACAAAAGAGTACAACACATTCTGAATTGGCTCAGCACAGTCTCACATGAGTGCTAGTGAAAAAGAAGGGATGGAAGGGGACAGCAGAAGAGAGAAGAAGTCAGAATTGCCTCTTCCAACAGCAGACGGTTGGGCGAGTTGCTTGACTGTGACGTGCGACTGCACCTGAAGCGTCTGTTCCTCCTCCTCCTCCTCCTCCTCTTTTCGCTGGAGCTCAGACGTAGGGCCTTTGATGTCAGTGGAGTTATTTTGGTGCAAACTAGGCGAGAAGGGAAAAGAAGCCACGGTGTCCTACATAGCAGTCTGCTAGCAGAGGTAGTGATAGTACTGAAGAGTCCTGACTCAGAGCCTCGATGTTTCACATTCACAGAAATTTCTTCTCCAAAGTGTACATCACATGACAGCTTTTTGGACTTCTTATTTCAATACCTGGCAATCAGTAATTGCAGCTGCTGCAGCTCCCCTCTTTGTCAGGAGTATAAATATAGCAGAAGACAAGATCCAAGATACTACCAGTGACCAGAAAATAACTATGGCTTTATAAAAGAAATTATTACTTCTTACTGTATTTTAATGGAAGGATGTTACTGACAGTAGGGTGGTTTACTTTGTTCTCGCTGTAGGGTTTTTTTTCACATGGTAATAGTGTGGCCTCTCAACCAGCCTTTAAAGGTTTGTGGTAGCAAAGTAAACCTAAAGCCTTCCTTTCTCCTCTACTTGCCACAGCCACATCCAAGCAGGGTTCAGGGCAAACATTCCTCCTCCAGTCTGGCCAGGCTTCCCTATGGCAGCTAAATCTCTCCTTATCCCATGTTGTTAGCCACCATGAGGTCTTGTAAATCTTGCTGAGGAGTGGCACCAGGCTCCAGGTCCTCAGATTATGGAGGTTCCTGATCTTTAGCAGAACACCTGGACTGTGCCTGTCCCAGAACATGCAGTAAGACATCAGAGCAAAGCTCTCAATGGCTGGGATTTGCTAGTGAGCACTTGGGCAGACGCCAAGCAAGAGCTCTCCATCCCAACCTGGTCAACCAGGTGGATCCTCAAAGCCTGTTTCACTGTGCCTGAAAAGTGCTGGGGTCAATAACGGCCGCAGAGAAGGGTCCCTCACTCCTTCTTAAGTCTGCTCCAAATCTCCAAGAGAACTATTCCCGGCCAGAAAGCAGGTGATACATTTGTCAGAGCTGCGCTTCCTCTCCAAGGTGAGGCAGGAGCACATTTTGTGATCCACCTACTGAAGTAGTAGGATACGCAACTCAATGAATAAAGAATGATGATAACCCGAATGTCACAATCTTCCAGCGCCTGCAGCTCATCCTTTTCCTCCTAACACCTTTGGAAAAGGAAGGATTGGCAGCCTGGGCACTCAGGCTCTCTTCCTAACCTGAAGATCTCATCTCCTGCTCCAGTCACCTTCAAACCTGCCTCCTGCGTGGCTTTCTCTGATCACACCAAAGGAGATTGACCCATGCTTTTTCCACATTTCATCATGTTTAGGCTGAGGGAAAGGCACACCCTTCCTCCTGCCACATGAACCCAAACTCCAGAAAAGCTGTAACAAAGTCCACATCCTCCAATACACGTATCAAAATGCCAGTAAAGCAGCCATGGCCACCAAGGTGTGACAATGATGGACACTAGGTGAGGATCCAGCCTAGATGGATGCCATCAGAGCAATAGGCTGGGTGGACCGTTGGTCAGACCCAACACATCTGGTCCTATGTTTTTATGCAGTTTGTACAATTTCAGCCTTCCAGAACAACAGATTGGGTGAATGAAAATGGGCCACATGATGGTAGAAAGCCGTTTGCAATTGCCTGCCCGCAGAACAGACCTATTCTAATCTGATTCCTGCTTGGTTTAGGTCTACAGCTATAGACACAATCATTCCAGGTTTGCATAGGTAGAAAGCGCCAGGGACCATGAAAATGCCTTAAATATCCATTAAATGGATATTTGTGCACATTCCAGTCTCCTACCCAGATATTTTATCGATCTGATAAGAATACTTATTATGGGGAGTGGTCTTGGGAGACAGATGTAAATATATTCTCGTGGGTATGTGGTTT
The DNA here is from genome assembly GCA_013401275.1 of Pandion haliaetus. Taxonomy (NCBI): domain Eukaryota; kingdom Metazoa; phylum Chordata; class Aves; order Accipitriformes; family Pandionidae; genus Pandion; species Pandion haliaetus. The sequence goes on along the minus strand of VYZV01035744.1, from coordinate 82,529 downwards.
TGTGCAAATTTCAGTACAATACATATAGTAGCCTTATATCTCCCGAAGTTCCCCCAAAATCATCTCACTTATCTTTTGCCTACAGCCAAGGCACTTCTGTCTCTTGGTCAGTCCTGCTTCGTAACAAAGGGCTGGTACTCTGACAGCATCTTCATGGGTGTTTGGTACACAAAGAAGGTCTGGAGGTGAGGAAGAAGCCCCGATGCTCTGAGAGCACAAGGATGAGAGTGTGCTTTACCTATTCAAAAGGGAACAGAGCTGCCATCATAGTTCACGGTCCCCACCAACCCTGCCATGTTCGAGCAGAGACTTGCTCACACAGGCGCCTTCCCCGCAGCACAGAAAATAACTCTCTCCCAAACGCAGCTTTACAAGTCTGCCAGCAAGCACAGGGGAACGGACACCAAGAGCGACGGTCTTGCCATTATTTGCAGCACCGCAGCACCTCAGTACTCCACCTCTGCCAAGTGCTGTGCATTGATTTCGGATTTTATTATTCAAAGTGGATCTTCCATCTGCAAGGCTGTGCAGACTTGTGACTTTTACACCTGAGGTGCTGGAGCTGCAAGATGGTAACACAGCCAGCAAGGCAGATTACAGAGCAAGCCGGCAACACTCCACCTAGGATGCCTGCTGTGAATTCACTTCTTTAAGAAGTTATAATAGGAAACATTTGCAGTGTGTCTCAGTGACATCTCTGGGAATAATCCCCACTGAGCCCCTTCCCCACTGCTTCTTAAAAAGTCACTACCTGCCCTTATATTTGGAAATGTTTCTAAGCAGCTTCACCTCATTTCAGGTAAGTCTTACATTAACAGAGCCCCAACATCCCCAGCAGCAAAGTTATTAATACATTCTAGGTTGCTTCCCCAGACCATGTGTTCTTCCCCAGTCCTAACCAGTCGCTCTATGTAACAGCATGTTGCAGAGCAGCAAAACAGTCTTGGCCTCTTTTTGTTTCCAATCAGAACAACACTCCTTCGATTTCACATTTAGCTCATGTCTGCCAAAAAGCAGCATGGGCTCTGATACTGGATAGAATAATGCATGACCTAATTTACTAATATGATATTATAAATTAGAATTATAAATGTGGATCACAGCTGATGTCACTTCAATTCACATCATGCCGATATCATCAAAACAATGCATCTTCCGTGAAATAATTCAATATTCTCAAGTAGCAGGAAAGGGGCTATTGGCTTATAACATGCACCTCTCCTTTATTTTAATATAACATTAAATATGCACAGTTAAGCACTCAAAAGTCAGGAAATGAGAAATGCAAGGCTCATAGAGCTCTAACTCTGCCTCCTTGAGGATATTAATTATGTTGTCATCTTTTATCAGATCATTGCATACTGTTTCTTAAATAATCTTTTTCCGCAACCTTTCACGCATCTATATGTTCCAAAACAGCTCGGGATGGCTCTGCTAGAGACCACAGCAATTTATAACTACGAGAGGACAGGTTGAGGGATACGCGTTTCAATTCTGCCTTTCACTTCCTTAGCTTCCCAGAGTTAAAATGTGCAACTTAAATGGTAAAATCTGCTTGCATTTCCCTGTTGTTCATCCCAAGATCGAAGCGGCGCTCCCTGGGCTGCAATCTGTTACCGTCTGCTCTCAGCATTTCAGGTGTCATGCGATTCTCAGAGAGCTGCAGTCCCTCTGCTCACACCCTGAGAAGGATGTGCTCGGACACCGGACAGTAATCTGGGTAGCACTTCTGTATACTTACAGTGCTGCTGCTGTAGACCAGAAAGCCGTGAAGGCATCCGACCCTTTTTGTTCACAAATCTCCCTGCATGTCGGGGAATGGACTGAATTTAGGGCTATAGCGAAAATGGGAGTTTTTAAAGAAAAGTCATTTTCAGGTTTCCCTCAAAACATTAGAAGTAGTCATCAGTTATCCCAGCATTACACGTGTAAAAACATAGTTACAACCTTCAGCTGATCTTCCACTGTTATACCAGTGGGACAACATAGTGAATGGAGTTCTCTTAAGTTAGCGGACCCTTTAAACCCTCTTCCTCTGCTCTATTTCAGTGATCGTTCTGCAACTGCTTTTTACTGCAGTGCTGCATGGCTCCCAGTGAGAGGCAAAATGACTTCTTATTTCATTTAGGGTGACCTTTTTCTTTTAGGAAAATTAATATGAATGAAGACATGCCTCCAAGCATATTCAGGCTGCGTCTAAATTGCCCTCCCGTAACACCCTCAGTAATGTCAGTGAGACCACACTCCCCAGCCATCCACCCAGAGACAGTTTTAGGGTGCCTGTACGAGTGCAGTAGGAGCTTCCTCATCTGGTACCCTGGGGACAAGCGCTCCCAGGCCTAAAGGCATTCCCCAGAGAAGTCACCTGGACCAAACTCTTGCCTGGACCCTACCTGAAACGTCCAGGCTGTACCTCGAGTAGTAAATTGGGCTGGGTATGGAATGTCCCAGGAAGTCCTCTGTCACCTCTGGCTGTCATGACTGAGTCCATACATTATGGATCTGATAGCTTGCACAGCGAGGACACTCAAGCCTTTAAAAGCTACCTCCAGAGAAGACAAAAGTGCCACACAGTGTAGCTCAGTCTTGGGGAGGCCTTTACTTGCTGCTGGCAGACCACTGATCTGATGGGACTTCCATCGGCTAAGAAATAGGTCACAAACCCAGTTGGACTGACCACCTAACAATAAGCTGGCTCTCTCTCCCTCGTAGTGACATCCACTAATTAAAGAGAGTCAGCCTCTCCCACAGACCATCTACTAACTCGGTCTTCACCAACTTCTCCCGTTTTCTGTGGATCTGCTCCAGAGCTGATCCTGCAAACCTGATGAAGGAGCTTTCCCGTTCCCTAGGTATCACTAGCAAAGGAACATCAAGAGGCCGCTGGAGACCATCTTACATGTCAAGCTACATAGGACATCCTACATATCCTACACATGACACCCCCATATGATGCTCTCAGTGAAATGTACCCAGCAAAATCACTTGCAGCGTGAAGTTAGGCTGGAAGCACCCTTGGTATTGGATCTCAGGAGGATAACAGTGCTGCTACCTTCTGATATGGCAGGTCTGCCTGCTTTTGAGATTCCTGCTGCTTTTTTTGACCTTCTCACTCATCGTGTGCAGCAACTTGGCAAAGCACACAGAGGCAACAAGGACAGAGTGGATGCAGAGGAGTCACAGCAGATGACCCTGCTTCTCTAGGACAATACCTGGAGTTGAGGGCTATGCTTAGTACAGAAAACCCAGGTATGCAAATAGGGTAGGATGGGGCTGCTGAGTTCTCCTGCTGGAGTTTGTGGTGATAGATCACATCTGCATATGTGCTTTATCTGTGGTGCAATATGGACAGGACCGAGGACGTCTGAACCCAGTCTTCAGGTCTTAAGCATGAATGCAGAGGTGGCCCTAACACCATCCCACTGGCAATCCCTAGGAGAACTTGAAAAAAAGCAGCATAGATCTTCACCTAGAGCCACTGCTGACTGCTGTTTGGTCTAATAAGGGCCAGCCCTATTAGCAGAAACAGATTTTCACTTTCTAGAACAAAGATGATGAATCTGAATCCACAGACAAGGCAACCTTTAGAGAACAGCAATTACAAGTAAGCACTTTCCTGTTTGCTAATAGCACATATTCATAATGAACCTCACTCTATGAGATTAATAAGCCAGAGGCATGTGTCTGTCAGACTCAGTGCTAAGTAACAGAGAAAGCACTTAGCTAGTCAAGAAATAAAGGTACTGCATGAAAGGTTTTTAGTTCAGAAATACTGTATATAGTAACAAGCGTTAGCAAGCAACAAGCAAAGAACAAAGGCGAGGAAGATGAAGGGAGAGGAAGACATGCTAGCAAACAAAACATAAGAAATTTAAAGCCTAATTAAAAGAATGGAGAAGGAATAGAGGAAAACATAGTCCAGTGCTTATATTGCACTACTTTAAATGAATGGCCCAGATTTCTACCAGTAAACAAAGTGATCCTGGAGGGCAGCTGGTCCAGCTAAAAGAGCTAAATGTTCAGACCTTTCTGGATAGAGTACTCGGTGCTTTGGGCCAAAACCATGACAAGGAACCCCATAACAATTTCACAGCATGGAAGATCTCAGGACATTGCTCAAGCTCAGGGCTGCTGGTATAGGTAGAGCCACAGAATCCAGCTGGGTAAGGCAGATCCTATAAAGGAGGAGTGGCACAGAGGGGAATGGTATCTGTACGCTATGTGCCTCACTGCACTGCAGATTCCTTTTCTTTTAGCTAACCCTTGAAGAGCAAAAGTGGCCAGACACTACAGCAACCAGTGGCAGGAATAAGTCCAATGTAGCTTCTCTTCATTGCCACCAGGAAAGGATGAGACAGCAGCAGAAGCACTGCGTATCCCCCTTCTCCTTGAAAGGGGAAATTCATCCCTAAATCAGAAAAAGGAAAAGAATCTGAGGAGCGAACAGAAAGTAGCCTTCTTGGATTTTTTTTTTTTTGTTATTCATTTAATGCATCCCCTGTCCCCAGTGACCTCACAGAAGAAAACCAGAGCACACTAACCCAGAACCCAGTGTTTTGCCCCTTTTGATGGCTAACAGCCAATCCTCTGACAAACGCAGAAAAAACAAATCGATACCAAGTGTATCCACCCACCTGTGCAATCCTGCATACTTTTATGCTTGTTCCTAAAAGGTCAGTGTTACCATAAGAGTTACAGGGCTTTTGCTGAATATAAGGATTACGGTTTCTTTTTTCGTAGCATAAATTGGCCTGATCCTGCAGACTTTGTCTTTTTTGTTCAGTATAACTCTTTTTCCAAAGGAGATAATTAAGAGAAGTGCTGCTAATCCTCCTTTGCTGTTAACAGAGGGACAAAATTTGTTTCAAGTCCTCATTTGTCAGTGCTGCTCCAGGCCACTAGAGAAAGAAGCAAAACAGTGCCTGATGCTAACACCATACTGAGCACAGTCACAGGAACTGAAACTAGAACCACACTGCATGAAGGAGCCATAAATATAGAGCACTGAAGAACCCCTGCCTTCTTCCCCTCGCTCCCCCTACACGCTAAAAACGTACAACCCCTATACTGAACATCATACATTGAAACTGGTCCTTCCCGTTGCTGAAACACACTGAGAGTTTGGTACCTTTGGTAATAAAATGTGTTCAACACTGAGGACCACCAGCTGCAGGTTAAAATACTCACTGATAGATTAACACAGCAAGGAAAACCACATAGGCTTGAGATTGATGGAGTATTTCTCAGCCTTTAATGAGGGAGGCAGAAGACCAATCTATCTACGGACTGGATATGGAAAGAGCAATATGAACTCAGCAGCCCCGTGGGAGCCTGGTAAATAGGAGTGCCAGAACATTATAGGTACTTCCTCACAATGCTGCTAAACTCCTCAAAACTTGAGCATGTTACAGTTTTTGTCTGAAGCAAATGCTGCAAATTAACTATTATTTACTCTCTCCCAATCCCCATTTGAGAAGCTGATTGTACTGCACCTATGATTGTTTTAGCAGTTTAAATGCAATGACATTCAAAAAGAGAGCCCTCCATTAATACAACATCAAAACAAAGCAACGATAGAATGGCAACCTTAACGCTCCCACAGTGGGGCACAACAGCCACCAAAAAAGATCTGGACTACAGCAGAGTTGCTTTCAGGATGAAGTCATAATTTCATTTTACTATGGTACAATTTGCTTTGCATTGTGCAATATTACTTTGGAACATTTGTCTTTATCTACAGACTATGTTTCCATACAGATGTGGAAAGAATTGTTTAGTTTGCACTTAATGATGGATACAGAAAGCTGTCTCTTCAGGAAAGGCACATAACTTACAGTCTTTGAAAATTAAAAATTAATACTTCTACCTCCTTTTTGTTTCACTTCTCAATACCTGATCCCATCCCACTGACTTCCATAGGAGCTGAACTGCTCCCTACAGAGCATCTGTACAGGGATGGCAAAATTAATCCCTCTGTTGGTTTTTTTTTTTTCCTTCTCCTCTGGTTGTCGCTCTGTTGAATATTTGAGGAATATACCACATGCAGAAAACAGCAGCTTCCCACCCTCACGCTGAATTTTGAGGTATCATCAAGAATTATACACAGGCTCTTCCTCCATGTAACCCCGGAGCCCTGACAAAAAGCTACGATTTTTATTTTGTAAACTATAAATGAGGAGGACTGTTTGCATGGTTGTAGGAACAGCTGACAGCACCTGGCAGCCAGGTGAGGTCAAAGCAGTTAGATGCTCAAAATATTACTCCTCCAAAAAGGCAGCTGCACAGCCTATGCAGATTTCTTGCTCCCTAAGGGTTGGGTTGGATGCCATTACACACAAGGTGACTTGTCATATGGTTGACTTTAAATAAGTGTAGATATGTGCATAAGATTAGCTGCATTACAGCAAGCTTTCAGGGAGTTTCAAATCACCATGACAACCCTGGTTTTATACACAAGATGATTTTATAGATATAGCAGCAAGGGTGTGCATGGCTCGCGTCAGGGTAATGAGGACTGACGGGTCTCTGCCCCGAGGAACGAACTTACAAACTGAACTAGGCAAGAGAGAGCACGGAGCATGTACATAAGGGGCAGTTAGGAGGGTACGCACAAGGGTGGAAAAGAGATCACAAGTATTTTCTGCAATGATTTAAAAACTCAGCCAGGTGAAACCACAGTATGCAAAAGTGGAAAAAACCCACCCCTTCCTCTAAATAATGCTGATCAATGGCATTTGTCTCCCACAAGCCCCACACAAACAGCTGAGTCTTGCAGTGTGTCCTGGAGATTGTTTATTCCCCTTGAGAGCAAGCTTTGGTTGGAGATTTCAAAAGCAACTGGAATGCATTGCCTGTAGCTTTCTTCCAAGGGACACAGACGGGGAACGTCACTGGCCTCCACTCTAGGTATGCAGCACAGATAAAAAGAGGTTATCTCCCAGGCAGGGAAATCCCAGGCCATTTCCATAATTTATATATGAGCTCAGCTGAATGAATCTGATACGAAATTGTCACCGTCTGTTGAACAAACTGTGTTGAACTGTTGAACAAAGGGATATTTTCGCATCTGGCATTACACAACGGAGGCCCCATACAAGCATCTGTGCAAAGCTGGGATTTGTAATTGTGTTTCATAGCAGGCATTTCTCCTGCTATTTCACTGTTCAAAGTATGTCTATTACTCAGTCTAACTTCAACCAGAATGCTATTCTTGCTAATATCATGTGTAAAGGTAATGTAATATTTTTTTTTCCTGCAAAGGATGATTACAAAAAACCCTCTTTTGTCAGGGAAATCATAGTCTTTGTGCTCACCAATTTCTGTATTTCATAAAATACACCTGAGACTGCTCTGTGGCCCAGAGGCTAAATGTTATGACACAGCTCACATCCATCCTATTAACCTCTCTTAGGCCCTGAAGACAGGTTTCCATGTGCAGATTATATACTGGGAATGGTTCTTGGCCTGTGTTAGCTTGCACACCGTGGCCAGGAATTGCCCGGGCTAGTGCCAGCCAGCCAGAGCCCCATGTGTGCCAAGGACGTGCTAACAAGTGACCAGTGTGGATGAAGGAGCGTTTGCGCCTGCAAACATTGCACAGCATGATTTACTACACAAGGACAGGTTCAGGCTGTGCTTTATGCACTGATTTACACTGGGCTTATTTTACACTCCTCATGCACAGACAATTTCTAAATATTATAAATAATGGTATCTTAATTCCTCTGGGTGATGTCTTTTCTGGGTGCTATTTTTTCCACTAATGTGTTAAGTGACTGAAACACTGCTACACAGGGGGAGAGGGGAAACAGAGTAAAACTATTTTAAAACTTAGATATTTCTTTTTATCTGTAATCATGGATCAGTTCTGCTTTTCATTTCTATGTACAGCTCAGTATCCAGGCAGTTTTCCTACCCATCTGCCATGAGGAGCTGCAATTCAGAGAATGATTTCAGTTTAAGATGGCTGCTCTCATAGAAAAGAAACATATACTGTGTCCTACCCTTATATTTGGACTTTCTACGTCCCTTTCCTTTCATCTGAAAGCAAAGTCCTTCATTCTCAAGGGATGCAGTTGCTCTTTAGTTGTGACCAGGTGCAGCAAAGGAGCGTGCTCCAGCTCCGCCAGAACTCATTTTTGGCTGAAGGGACCACAAAGGGAAATTCTAAGACTCCTGTTATTTACAGACTAACTGGTCTTAACATCTTAGGACCGCTTCTGCCCCCGATCGTCTTCTTTAAGAGAAAAGAAGAAAGCTTTTTTTTCCCCTCAGAGGCCCCCGACAACAAATACAGAGACAACATCTGCAAAACTGCCCATGTTTGCCTCTATGTTCTGTGGCTGCTGTAAAACCCCCGAGTGAAAGGGCTCTCTAAAGTTTGCAGCTAGGTCTGCCCAACCCTTCAACCTGAGAAGATGCACCATACTAAACTTAATATATTTTACTGCACTGCAGGTGCAGGTTGAAAAGGCAGAGCGATTCAAAATGCATATCCGATGTTGCAACATGGAAACGGCTCCTGAGAGACAGAGAAACTCTTCAGAATAGCTTCTTGATTCATTAGGAACAACAGCAAGGTTGACACATCCCCCACATTTCATCCCACCCATAGATTCATTACAGACACTAGAGAGATACAGGCTCTGAAGAACCGAATTCCTTCCCCCACCTTTCTTCCCCACAAAGCCTCTTGCTGGATTTTATCTGTAACTTCAGCAACAGCTTGAATTGCTGTGTAACTTGACAAGGTGATTTATCATAGCTTGTTGCATTTTTCTCAGAACATCCCAAGCAGATGATATTATGATAAAAAGGGGGGAAAAAAAAAAGATGTAGTCATTATACATGACAAAAGCTCATTATTAGGGCATCACAAAAAAGAAAAAGATGATTTGGGGCAGATAATGACATCCAGTGCTGAAGACATAGGAAAAACACCACCAGGCAACTGAATAAGCAGAGTATTATAAAAATAGGACTGGGAAGGACCTCTAACCCATCCTTCCACCTGAAGGCAGGCTCAGCTCTACTTATGTCAGTCCCGACAGATGTTTGTAAGTGATCGTCCACAGTAATAATAATGCACTGCACTAAGTCATCATTTGCAGAAACATCAGTGGAATTATGAAAAGCCACACACTGTGCCATAACTGCTGATTAAACTAAATTTAAGAAGGAAGAAATAGCTTGCCATATTGCAAAGGAATAAAAACCCCTTGGTGATATAGAAAGAGCTGACTACGTGTATTCAGGGGGCTTGGGGAGGGGGACTAGGAAAGAAGGTATTTGTTTTCTCTCCAAAAGTGTCTCTGCATTGGAGTATTATTCTCCTCTGAGCTTGCTTTGAGACAGCACATGCTCATTACATCAGTTTGCAGCAATACTTAGAGATAACAATACTGAATGACCAGGTTTTAAATATGAGATAAGAATGTTTTTCTGTTTTACACATCTATCTGGAAGAGCTTCAAAATATCAGAAAGAAATACAAGAATTCTGAAAATGTACTTACAATCCCAGAAGTTAGGAGGGCAAGGTGGATTTGAGCTTACATCTCAATAGGTTGGCTTAGTTATTTTAGGCATCAGTGTGAAAGCAACTTCCAGCTTTATCCATTAGATCAGACACAGAACACAATGGTCTTCATTTTATGACCCTGACAGATAGCTTGAGTCTATCTTTTATGAAAGGCTGGAAAATGATAGAGCTACATGTGAAGAAGCACTTTAAAACCTGTAAAGTAGAAGAGTGGGTAGGTGACCTACAATGCACAGTCTTTTTTTAGTGCTTACTTCACTGATCAGTAGGGAGAGAAAAATATCTCTCTTCTTGAGCCAGTGGTAAGTCAGAATGAAAGAAAACAGACCCACGACCCCACACTGTGCCTGAAAGCCACGATGCTTGAAGATTTAGGGTAGCCCTGTGTCAGGGCCAACATGCTGCCTGAATTCAGATTCAACCCTCAGTGGTGTCCATGTAGCACTACAGCAAGATAATCACAGAGCTGCAGCTATGAGCAGTTTGGGACTGCTTCATAAGCCACATCCTCCATTTCATGATACCAATTTCATGTTGGCATAATTCACTGAAGCCAACGCACTCCACAAAATGAAGAAAGAGGGCACAGAAATATACAATACATAGTAGCATCTCCTGTAGGTTAAAGTTGGTCTGCCCTCATATGCCAGAGTGCAGATGGCAAATATGAGGGAGGACAACCTTGACAGCTCTTCCTTACTGAAAGGATGTAGAATATATTCTAAACGACTAGGACATGATCAGACATCAATTAAAACAGAAGCAACATCTTTGATATTTGCCCCGAGTGCTTGGTATTAAGTAGCTCTCCCACCCATTTTCAGTCATGTAGCTTGCTTTCTGCTTCAATGCATTCCTGTATCATTTGACCAGACCCACATTCCCATATTATCTTTGACCTGCCAATTCTTGTTCGGAGACAATCCAAAGGTTTCCAGGTTGGCTGACCTATTTCTGTACCTGTAGGCAGCTATTTGACAACATCGATGTTTCTTTTCCATCCCTCGCTGCAGGTACTGAGCCACAAACACTTCCTCAGTCAGAGTTGTCAGCAGTTCGTCAGGCAGTTCTGCTGCAGAGAAAACACTTTTCCGCGATTCAAGTCAGCAAAGAGCTGCGGTACACCCATACAGTGAATGCCTCACATCCTAGTCACCACAAAAAGACATGTAAAGGCTCTGTAATAGGTACTTGGGAACACAGAAGTGTAGACAGGAGACATTTTGTGCCCTACACCTAGAAAATAGTTTTATTGAAGTGTTGGGTTAATACAGAATATATATATATTTATTATTTTTTTCCCCCCTCCTACATTTTATATACCTGGCCATAAGCTATCCTCTTTTGGAGGGTTTCTATAAGGATAAAGGATTCATCTCTGGCCTAAAGATAACTGTCATGGTCCTGTTTAAGCACATAACAACTAAATACCCCAAAACAAGTAGCCACATTCAAACTTCAGTTTGGTACTTGGCATGTGCTGACTCTCAGATCACGTCTGGGAATGGCATAGTTAATCTGGCCAAAACTGTGTCAGAGGCTTTACTAAAAATCCTGGGCCAACATCTCAGCCCATGACTTGGCTGTATTTAGTTTACTAATATAGATGTAGTTTATTAGGCTACAGTTAAAGCATATTTAAATGCCGTGGGTTTGTGAAATTCAGCTCTGCCAGGACGTGCTCGCTGGGGTTGATTCACAAATGGGCTCCACTCATTGCGGCCGGAAATCTGTGATCCTGGTGGTCAGCTCAGCTCGTTTGGGTCTTCATGTCCGTTTCATTGAAAGTGGATTGCCAGCATGCACTGCATATGCTAAACATAATTAAAGCCTCTTTCTCCAATTAAACCCTTTGTCTTTGTCTAATAAGGCAGAAACTGGTCAAATCTTGGTATAATGCAGAGAAATGCATCTGCAAATGGCTAATATAATTCTTGTGCAAATGTAGGTCTTGTGAATTTGATTTCTTTCCCTTGCACCTTTATATTTGTAAGGTATTCACCTCCAAGCCGTGCCAGCCGAGATTGCTGTGGTCAAGCCGAGGCAGTGTGCTCAGAGTGAACTGCACTCCCTGGTTGAGATGCCATACATTTGTCTTTCACCATTCTTATTTTCTTTAACTTTAAAGGAGACGTTGTGCAACTAAAAGAATCTGATACCTTCTATAGAGAAAATATCACAGTTGACTGCAGGCTACTGGGCACTCTCTGAGGCTTGTGTCCTCAGGCCTTTCCCTACTTTTATTTCATTTTTTTATGATTTGGTTCCTTATCACTGTTAATAGAAATGGAATCAAATTGTCTTAATTATGGAATGTGCCTGAATTAAAATACCATGAACAAAACCAGTTTAGGAAAAGCCAGAGGGAACTGTGTCCTTTAATCAGCCAGTTTATTAATAATGTAATAAATTCTCTGAAAGTCCTCTCAGGGCTCATGACTTTCTGATGGAAGATTTTGCTAGAGGGGTGTGAAAGGATCTTGTGCTCAGTGAGCCAAATTACGCTTCAGGCACTAGCTGGACAGCTATAGAAAAACATTTAAAACTAGGCCTTGTGTCACCTTCAGGTTGGAGATATTTAAGCCAAACATAAATAAATAATTGCAAAACCCATGTGAAATGAAATAAATACACCACGGGAGCTAGATTTTTCTTTTGGTCCACTTTTAGATCAGCACACTTTCAGGGATGTTCATGAAGTGCTTCTGATTTACCCTAATTAAACTGAGATTAGGATGTGCCCATATGTAAATCTATTTCGTCAAGATCACACGTGAGTGGAAAAGGAAAAAAACATAAAGAAAGCACTTGGCTAAAAGCTTACTATAGATACACCTGTTTTTCAAAAGGTTTTCTATAACAACCATCAACAAAGGATTTTTAGAGCAACAGCATCACTGTACATAAATGCTAGAATTCATTATGTTTTCTTTGAAATAATGAATTTTGAAAATGAAAACTTCAGTGGCAAAGCTGTATTTCATTGACATCTTCTAGCTTTCCTAAGAAATCACTAATTTTAAACTCCACTTTAGGGTTCTTCTGGTCTCCTCTGTGCATCAGAACAATGTTCACCTTTGTCTCGCTTGTTTTCCCCACTTTTTTCCTCCCCTGCCCCATCAAAAATAATACCAAGGAAATAAAAGATGGCAATGAAATAATGAAAAAGTAGCAAAGTACTACATCTTTTTTTAGTGTATTACAGGACAAAATGGGGAAAAAAGAAGGTAAAGACATGGTGAATTGTAATTTTTTCAAAAATGGTTTCATGAACATTTCAATGCAAAGGTTAGAAATTCCATTTCATTTCTGTAAAAACATAACTTTAAAACGCCAACATCTTCATAACTTCCCACTCCTTTCCACCTCACTCCCCCCAGGTAGCTCAACTAAAGACTCACGGATCAAAAAGTTTTATATTACAGAATATACTGGATATACGGAATATATACATATGTGTGTGTTTATACATATACACACACTGAACATTTCTGATCATCTCTGATCATTTCTGATCATCCCCAGGTTTCTGGGTATGAATTTTCTCCTTCTGTTGTTAAGTTAATGAATTTATTTCCCTTTAAGAATTTAATGACCTTGAGGAAAGTATGGCAGATAGCAGGTGCCAGTTTTTCAAGGAAAGCATTGTGCAAGCCATCTCCAGGAAGCAAGGGTTGAGCCAGTGTTTCCTGAACCACACCAGGGAATTCATTCAAATTAAAATGAAACCCAGCAAAAAACCTGTCCAAATCCTTTCTTTACAGAAAAAGGAGTCATCCAAACTGGTTTGTAGTATGGCCTCATCAACAACTCATTTGTACTGTAAGCCTAAGACCTAGCTAGCCTTAGGCCAACTTTTCTTGACAAACTAGTCCCTGGGTCAAAAGCTGTGGCTGTCCCATAAAAGACATGGACATGAAAGTTTATTCTGAGTTTCTACAATCCTAATGTTCAACTACCTTCACTTCCAAGAAACACCATGTTAGATCACGCCCAGTGGAAACTTCTAACCATTGTCTCTTACCGTGTCTTTGACAAAGGGACTGAAATGTCCCATATGTGAGATCTTTTCTGTGTTTAAACGTTCCAGATCAATGGTAAAATTACCTCTCCCCTCATCTCTCCTTTTCTGTAAGCTGGAAACATTGAGTTTCAAACCCCTTGGTTTACAACCACTGGCTGTTTTCTCTGTCTAGGTAGTTGGACTAGATGATTGTTGTAGGTCCCTTCCAACTGAAAATATTCTATTCTATTCTATTCTGTTCTGTTCTGTTCTATATCATTTCCATTACTTCATTTCCAAATGGATCCAGAACTGAACAGAGGTTATCAATAACTGTCTTAAAATCACATGCAAATACAAGATCCTTTATCTGTTTCTACTCAATAGACCATGTTACCTTTGTGTCAGACATAATGTTGTAGCTGGCTCTACTAAAATATTTTTGTCAGCTTCTGACCATTTGTCCAGGAGATCTCTCCATAACCTCTCTTCTTCATGAATGAATACCTGCACAATCTTTGTCTCAGCAAACTTTATATGACATCAACTCTATTTGTATGGAGAAGACCAAGCTTTGTCAGGTACAAAGAGCACAGAACCTCTTGGAACCACTGTGGCTGCAAACCGAGGTGGAATTTAGTCCACAGCCCTTGTTTTCAGTACGAGATGAACATTTTCTGAATTCTACCCTTCCCACAGACAGCATCTTATGCAGGATGCAGTCTCTGGGAGTATATATCTCTCAGAGGAAGATAAACAAATGGCTTTTCTCAGTCTTCAGAACATTCCTTTCTACATATAGCAGAGCTGCTGTCCAGGATAAGAAAGGTAAGCAAGTTTGCATTCAGGCATCAAAACGTACATGGGAATAGTTCCAGCACCAGCTTTTAGGAAAAGGTGCTTTCACTGGGAAGCAGTGAGGAGTCAAAAAAGTCACACTGAACTGTTCAGAAAGCAATTTTTATCACCACCTGCCTCACTCCTTTTCACAGCCCCTTTCTGCCCAGTTTCCTGCTGTCCTCAGAAGGCATAAGAGTGTAGGACCTCCCAGGGCTCCCGATCCATAACTGCCTTCTCCTTAATCACACGCACTGCCCTCCTGCTCCAGGAGATGCTTAGCAGCAGGGAGCTTTCGAGCACTCCCAACGGATGGATCATTACAGCTCTGTGGACAAGGCAAGCGTTCAGCCCAGATGCAAAGGTTGCTCAAGTTATCGACTCGTGCCAAAGACGGATGCACTTTGGGTTTTTGGATGCACACATATGCTGCGACTGGAAGTCAGGGCTGGAAGTCACAGCATAGGTTACCTTGTCTGTGCCTACTGCAGGTTCGTCTTCAGCTTTTGTCCTTCAGTGATCCTTTCCCAATCATTTTTATGAATATTTCTACCGACTGCTTCTCAGTAATATCATTGCTCCCATGTCTAAATCTGACCTCAGCAGCTTCACTGTTCTTTTGCCCAAGCGTTATCTATTTTAGTCTTATAAAGGCCAATATAAAGACCTTGAATTAATTTTGATGGGCTTTTCTTTTTTCATTTTCACAAAATGGAAGAGTCCATTTATATGAGGATAGAAATGATCTGCCTAACAATTACACCCTTTGCAGCTCTTCCTTCAAAAATGACATAATTCAGATGACAACACAGTATGCAAGTCTTCCATGAATTAACTTGGGCACAACACCAAGCACAGTACATGGTTGCTCATTATGCCTTTTTCTTTAATAAAGCATGTTTTTCAATTCATCCACCTACCATTCCTGTGTTTCCTTGGTTTCCTATAAATAAACAGTACAGGGATTATGGATACTAATATTTATCTCTCCAATATTTTTGTTTATAAATTTCTTGGGGCTTTAAAAGCTGGAAGTTATTTACAGAACTGGAAAAAAAAAATTATGGCTGATCTTCTGTGGATATTTCTATCCCCAAAAGCAAAAAATACTGTGAAAATACACTGACTTTCACAACTTTTTACCCTATAATGGTTCCTTAACAGAGAGACATCAAAGACATTAAAAATCAAACACAAATTTATAAAATCTTCCACAAACATGAAATAGTTGGGTTCTCATAGCCTGAACATACCTAGAAAGTCCAGAATTTGTGAAGCTCTCCCACACGCCAAATAAGAGTAATTTTTGCTAGATGCTATTTCTTGTAGCTCCTTTTTCCTTTTCTGTAAGGCTGCGTGATGTCTGACAGTTCCCATGGTATCCTGGGAACAGCATTTTGAGGTGGCTAAACTTCAACTTGGGAACAAAGAAGAAACCACAAGATACTCCGGTAAATGCATTTACCGATAAATGCAAATCGCAGAACGTGATCTAATTCTTCACCCTTGATTTTCTAAAAGGAAACTGTTTTCAAATGTTTTAAGAGCACTGAATAGTTGGAATTCAATTCTGAAGAAACATCTCGGTGACCTTGGACAAGTGGAAACAATTTTTTGTTAATACTCAAACACAGCTGGCAGGTGAAAGGCTTTGCAAGGGCTTGAGCTTCTCTGTATGAATGAGGAGAGATATGAAACATTAGCAACTAGAAAAACTAAGGGTTTGTGTTAAGGCACCTCAGATAGCTTTAAACTAGCTAGTTTGCTTATGAGTAGCAGGCTGAATGTGCAGGCATGAAGCTCAACATGGGTAATTTTCCCTGTTCAGAACCATTTTGAAAGTAATTTGGGTATCAATATGCTCCACTAGTTTTTCTGGGGCTGCAGTAAAGACGCATCTACCAGCTTGAACCTTACTACGCTGAAGCCCTAACTGAAGTTATTTTCTCAAGTTTTATTAGTAGTTTTATCATAAACTATCTTTTGTAAGATCTTTGGGAGAAGAGGCAATGAAGGAAATTCATTGAATACCTCTACTAATGGATCCCTTTGTTATCCTGTATTCCCACCAACTGTTTCTTGAAAATACATCTTAACTCTCATCTTATACATGAATCATAAGTGGGTTTGGAGACAGGACAATCTTGCTGTTACATGTTAGCATAACACTTTGCATAAGTGGGTTTGCGGCTTGTAGGGGCTACTAAAATGTGAGTATATAAATAATGCAGAAAAAAACTCCCAAAACAGAATCTGGGTCCTTGCCCAGTTCTCAGCAAACCAAGGCACGTGCAGTGAGATTCAGGTTGCTTCAGGTGCCTGCTTACATTTTATAACACCTAAAACACAGGTGCCTAGCATTAATTCAGAGTACTTCAATTAAGCACTCTGCAGATAATGCAGAGACTCAAGCTACCATCTATACTGGCAAATAATGCGCCAGGTCCCATTTTCTGCCCCTGAGGCCCAACTAACATGGCACAGCTACACTTTCTTACTTCCCAAATATACTGGTTGCATCGAAAGAACCAACTGGGAATAGTTCCTTGTCTGTCCAAGTTTTCTAACCATGCCTGGTCACTATCCAGGAGAGTTTCTGTTGGACCAAAACTGGCCAACTGTACCAGGAACCCTTATAACATTTTAATAGTGTGGAGAATGACTTTCCAATGCAAGTGCCCGTGCCACAACTCGGCTTGCCTCTTCAGCAAAATACTACTAACTTAGCTCCAGGCACTTCTAAAGAGCAATACATAGTTAGCCTATTTGAAATGCTAGGCATGAAGATGGGTCAATCCACTTGACTTGAAGCTTAAACATCTGAATGAGGGGTTCCCACTACCAACACCCAACCCAGGTTCAGAATATGAAGTGGTCTCCCGAGGCCAAATGTTCAACTGAGAAGAGCTCAGCCTTTCAAAAACCAATGAAAAAAAAAGATTTTCTAGAGCAGCTGTTGGGTTCTAGCAGAACAAAGACTTAGTGTGCTGTTTCTGCAAAATAAAAAAACCAAACAGGATCCCAAAATAGTAGGTAGCATCTATTTCAGTAGGATTCATTTAAAAGGTAGGCATGTAGTTCTAGCTAATTCTTAAGGTTCAGGAGAAAGGTGGGAAAAATTTTCATTGAGGTATACTGACTAACGACCTAAACGAGGATGAGTTGAATTTTTCCCTGGAAGCGTTGCTCTCTTTCCATTGATAATGGAGGCAACCTACGTGACAAGTTTAGGTTAAGGCCATTAGTTTTAAACAGCTAAAGCAAGGTAACAGTAATCACCCTCTGAGTGCTTAAGTAATCAAACTGACATGCTTCTGTGCTCTGGCCCAAAACATATGTTCCATCTGAGTTTACAGATCCTGGAGGAGATGCTGCTGGAAAGAAGTGTTTCTGAGTATTTAGCGTGTATTAGGCACCACAGATAAACAGTCTGACTCTTACTCAGTGCCTTGGGCCTAGATGCAGACATGCCAGTTTTGTGACGATTCCATTTAAGATATTTAATTTAGTATTAACAGATGGGTATTACACCAAATACACCTTTCCCACAGTCCTGGTAGATGAGAAGACTGATACTGCTATTATACTGTGTGCTGGAATATGCACTTATTTCCTCCTTAACTAGAAACTAAATACATTGGAAATTCATCTTGTGGGCTGACATTTCAACACATTTATATGTAGTCTATGTGCCTGCACCTTCCATTACTAAAGGCAACTAATCTAATTGGACTTGTCACTGTAAGTGCATACACGCCACCCATGACTTCTTCAGCAACAGGGATATTTGCAGCACATTGCCTAAAAGAAACCACCACACTACAGGATTTTTTAGGGCTCAAGAGGTTTTAGAACCACGTGGAAAGTTTGCAGGAGGAGAGAGTGCCGAATTAAGGTCTGCTGGTGACATTTGAACCCCTTTCTGTTTTACTGCCTTTCATAACAGGCCACAGGTTGGATATGCTGATGGACTTTTCCAAGTAGAAATACACTGGCCAGCGCTATGTTTTAGATCACAGGAACAGAGGGACCGTGATCAGTAAGTCGGGTTCCTCTTTTATTTAGTAAGTGTTACAAGCAAACATCACCTATGGAGACCTTCATTACAGATACAGTGGTGGGTATTGCTGGAGTTCAAAAGACCTATCAGCTGCCCGATATTGTCACTAAAATACATCCTAAACCTCATGAATAAAAGTGTTTAATATCAAACAGCAGAATGTGTTTCGTATTTTTAGTAAATTTATTATTTTTCCTCTTAATGACTGTTATTAAGGAGTCAGGCAAATTTGATCTCCGCTAAGTTAATACCCTGCTACAATTGACTCATTAAGTTACAGCTAGCTGCTGTACTCATGAAAACCCTACACCCAAAGAGCAGACCTAAGGCCAGAGTACTCCAAGAACTCGTGAATATTTAGTTTGAAGTATTTGAAGACAGAGAAACTGAGGCCCAAGGAGTATTTGACTCTAGAAAAGGTCACAGAGCACCAGGTTATGCACAGAGCCAGTCCCTATTCCCCCTGCTCCACCTCACCAGCTACTGTGAAATTGCTTCTGTGTTAAGGAGTTTGCATTTGCAAGGTTAAAATTATCAGCCTTAGCATCTCACTCCAGATCAGGTAACTAGCAAATTAAAAACTTTACCTCTCCAACTTTCCCCCCCCTCCCCTCCCTGCTCCTTTCGGAGGCACATTTGGTATTTGTTTTTAATCCTGGACGATTTTCAGTTCGCAAAACCTGATGCAGAGAGTTACTTGATATTCCGAAGGCGTTATTTTAAGATGAAACAATGTAAATTCTGATTCGGATGGCAGATGGCTGGCAGTTCACTGTTTGGCAAACCAACTGGTATGGTATGTTAGAAAGTCGGAGCAGCAGGTAGTACAGCTCAATTTGAAACGACCACAGATGCTCGGAGAGGCGCGGGGGAAGGGCGCAAGCTGGTCAGGAAATTAAGAACAGTAGTCAGAGCTCAGAGGGGAAAAAAATTAAAAAAAAAAATATTAAAAAATGACAGTAATTAGCTGAAAGTTTTCTTCTTCCAATCAGCACTTTTTGGACGCAAGTTATCAGAGATGAGAGCGAGCCCATCGTGATCGTGATTCACGTGAACACATCACTTGGCCGCTGACGGCTCGTTCCTGAGCCGCACCCAGACGGCTTTAAAGTTTTTGCACCACTCGCATCCCATGTGAGGGGTGTGAGCTTATACAAGCCTTGTGCTGCTCTTTACAGAGGGATGAACTTCACCCATGCTGTCCAAGCTGGCCTGGTGCTTGCACCCTTGTTGCATGCTGGTGGCCCATCCATCTCTGTTCCCACCAGCTTCCTGCTGTAGGTGTCTGCCCTCCCATAGACATCGACACCTGCTCCGCCACAAGATGGGAGTGTTCATCACCTGCCATCGGCCTTTCCCAAATTGGTAACCACGTGGGATGAATCGCCCTTTGGAGGAGCCTGGCTTCACGCACTCCTGCAGGTGCCCGGCTCAGGAGCTTAGATGACATGTCTCGCTTTGTGGTGGCTACATGTAGCCATGCTGGATCCCACCTCAAATGATGGGAGCTCTAAACCAGAACTTTGCTCAAACTGCGGACTGAAAGTTTACACCTCCACAACTCAGCTAACCTGGTGACGGAGGCCAGCTGGCACAGTCTGGCCATGCCCATGCTCTTCTATGCTCCGGAACTGGGTAGTGGCATCCAAACTGCCTTTTGGGAATGGTCTCTCACAGGTGCCAGCTCCCAAAGTGTGCTTGGGAAGTGTCTGGAAATTTCGCCAGGGCCAAAACTGTGCCAGGACCACACGAACAATAAGAATGGCGGCAGTCCAGTGTCTGGGCCTGTGCCCTGGCAATGTTCATCAGCACAGATATAGCCATAGGCTGCATCCCAGTAAGCCCCTCCAGACACGCCCAAATGCATATCCATAGCACTGTGTCAGCAAGCCTGAGAGGTGGATGCCTATAAACTCTATCCTTGCAGCAAAAAGCACCGGAGTCCTCCAAGGAAGGATCCTGGTGCAGCTCTTTGAAAGACCAGTTGGGTAGACTGAGGCTACATACACTGCATAGAGCAGATAATCAAGCCCTAACACAGAGTTAAGCTCTCCTGTGAAAATACCTGCAGGGTCAGTCTACTGTCAATCATCAGTCTTGACCTAACCTCAACCTTCCCACAAGCAAATACAAACTGGTTTTGAACACGCTCCTCGATTCTTAACATCCTGCAGTACAGAAGCAGCATTATGGCAGAATAGTTCATTACAATGTACTACATGAATTAGCTGATCAAATGCTCCAAAACTCTGGATCCAGGTTCAAGTTTTGATACGTGATCATTTCCAGCCTCGATGCTTCCTCCAGGTATTTTCTTAACCATGATAATGTTGGCTGCTGTATATCTCTGGGTGCTAATCAGCTCTGAGTGGTATTCATTTAAGAAATTCCACTCTGAAACAAGTGTATTGAGAACGTTACAATTAAGAAATCAATAAAATCAGGAAATGTCAGAACTAGAGTTGCACCTGCACACTTCCCTCTGCCTCCCTAGACAGTGCACATTGAGAAGACCTTCCTTCGATCTTACACAGATTTGATTCTGAACCGACCCCCCTGAATTTAACAAAGTTATTCATAGAAAGAGAATTTTGTTTATAAGGAGAGAGCTCTTTTCTGCTCTCTCTGATTTCACACACCTCGCTGCAATACTGGTTTCTTTATAACGGTAGATAGCATTCCTTCACAGTATACTTACTCTGTTTAACACGATCTTAATCAACTTCAAATGATGCTTCTTCTCTCTAGGGTATGTATTTCAATATTTTAGCAAGAAGCATTGTACTACACAGAGCTCTACAACCCCTTTATTCATACAATTCATGGAAATGAAGCAGTTAAACACAAAAGCAATATACCTGGGAACACATACAAATTGCAGACTGGCAGATGAGGCAATTAGATACATAGTTAATTTATATGAAAAAATGCAGGATTGCTGGATATTTCCTCAGATGTACATCGTTCTTCTACAACACTCTACATGTAGAAGATTATAAAGGAATACTGTACTGCTTGTTTATACCATGCTATACTTTTTCTAAGAACTGTAGAAAATGTGTATACAGTGCATTGTATTACTTGGAAACCAGTGTGCAAATTAAAGATCACTGTAAAACAAATGCAGGCAGGGGAAGCATTAGGGCTGCTTGTGAAATGTTAGCACTGTCACTACTCTAACGCCTAAAATGGCTCCTGAACGTTAAGATGTTAATGCAAGTTCTTTACCTTATTTATTGAGGGAATTTCATAGGTGCTTGGCACCTCAAATGAGAGAGCCGTAAAAAGTGAAGATTATTATTTAACAGCTGGGGGAAAGGAGTAATTCACATCCCCCAGCTTGAGGCATGGAAGATAGCTGACATCCTTCAACAGTCCGCAGAGACAGGAGGCAATTCTGTGTGCCCAAGTACTAGCCTGCGCCGACTGCAGAGGAGCCCTTCTCTCTCGATTAACTACAGCAGGAACACAGGGAGACCAGCTGGCTAAGTTAGCTACCAATATTTGCCTCATTTTTACCCTTAAAATGCTTCCTTTTTTTGAGCTGGAGGCAAAGCAGGGGTTTATTGCACCATATTGACCATTAATAAATATCACAAGCACTGCTACTTACCATTCACATGCACCACTGAGAATCTGAGAATTATTCCTAAACATACATCGTTTCACACTGGCAATAAAGTAAACCATTTGAGCCATCTCCTAAGTGTTGCATTACCTTTTAAAGGCCTTGTCTTAGGTCTAACACTATTAAAAGTGGGTTTTTTTATGGGAACTGGAAACAAATATAAAATCATTGCTGATAACAATTGTGAATGACACAAAGTTTGACATCATAATAAGTATTAAGGAGAGTGAGGTAGTCATAAAATCAGCTTGGATTCCTTAGTACATTAGGTTCAATCAGCAAACCCGTATTTTAATATAGACATACGACTCTGTGTTCAACTAGGAAGAAGGAAAGCAGGAACAGAGAGAACAAAGGATTACATAATGGAAAATAGCATCTGAAAGTAATTTAGGGGTCACAGTATCCAAGCAGCTTAGCACTAGCTCCCATTAGGATGCTGTGATGAAAAGCACTAATGCAATCCATGGACATGTGCACAGCAGAGTAGGAGTAGGAGTAGAGAGTGACTTGATTTTCATGTACAGCAGCATCGAGACTAATGCTGGAATATTAAATCCACTCCTGCCAACCGCATTTTTAAAGGACATTCAAAAATCAGGGATGCTGTAAGAAGGATCTAGAGTCGTAATTTCAGGACTGGAAAGCATGTTTCTGGTTTCCAGGTGGCTGGCTTCAAATTCTGCGCGTCCGGGAAACACAAACTCTTATTACATGAAAATCACTGTGTAGTAGTCTAGGAGCTATGGCAGCCCATGGATTTCCCTCCAGATCTTCTTATTGATATGAATATTACAGCATGCATAAAACTATGGATTTCTTAAGAATGCATAAGATGTGGTATGTTACTTGGGAAGATAATTACACTAGCTTTCATGAGATCTGAAAAAAAGTGTGATTTAACAGCCACCAGTGATTTTTAGTGACTGGGTTACACCAATAATCTTGAACCTCAGAACAGTCACCTTCTGAAGTAAGAAAGGAGTTCTGCAAGAACCTCTGCACCAGCGGCCTGATTGTCCCGTTGCCCACCTCCAGAAATATGGAAGCTGTTTGGGCTTTGTAATTTTGGGGGATTTTTATTACTTTGAACTCATTGATGCAAATGGAAACATGCATGAGATAAACCTTTCAACAGGTATGACCTCCAAAACGGATTTTAGAATGCAATGATTTTCTACATCATTATCCTAATCGCAGAAAGTACTACTCACTTAGAATGAAAGACTGAATTCACTTTATCCCATTACTTCATTTTCATTTACCACTGGGTATTAAAATCTAAACTCTTCATTTATTCAGCTCCAGTGAAACTGCACAAGGAGAGCACAACTGATTGGGTTTTTTTCTTCTTTAATAATAACAACAAATATATTCCCCATCCAGAGATCTCACCCATAACTGAGTTTTTATGAGCCCATCTAGCAGTATCACGTCTTCTGAGCTAATTTTAGCTAATGAAATCACAAACCTTTCATATCATTTTCTTCAGTAGCTATGAACAAATTCTGCAACTAAAATTTATTTGAAGAAAAATATGTCACAGGTCAGCAACATCTTTAAATCTCTAGGACAGTGGCAGTTTCAAGCCAGCGAGAAAAGGTTTCCCAGAATGACTGAGATGCCTTTTGCTTGCAGCCCTGGGCAGTTGCAATACATGAGTTCTCAATAAAATATATAAACCAATGTATATACATGCTCAGTTAAAGGGCAGGTAACACAGAGAACAGCTGTTTGCCAGTGTTTTAACTATAAAGTCCACTTTTTTAACCCACACTTCTCTGCTGACCATCTTCTTTCATTAGACCTCAGACAGATCATTGTCTTTCCTATTTGTAGGCATATAAGTTCATGCAAAACACAGCAATTCGGTGGTCCTGTCAGGACACGTAACATTTGGGTTTCTTTTTAAGAAACATTTTAAAGACATTTTAAGTAACATTCTTTTTAAGAAACATTTGCTTTCTTTTTAACTTCTGTTAGAATTCAACAGCTGAAGCAACGACATCCAGGAGCATGAGTCTCAGCTTCGTAAGAGTTATGGGTGACTTAACCACGGACCATGATTGGAACCACTGACATAGATACAAATAATATTTTGTTCCCAGATGCCTCAGGGGGAAAACTTCCTCTGGCAGGCAGAGAGTTTGCCTAGGGTACAATTCTGTTGCCTGAAGACGATCCTCTAATGCTATTTCAGATGCCCATACAGCATCTGACATATCAGCAGAGGACAGAGAGACGACACAGTACCTAGAAGAGACACCCCTTCTGGAACACTAGTGTGGGGTAATTTGGGACGTTTGTTTTCAGCTATTATAAATTTTCCTCTGGCAAAAGGAAAAGTGATTGATCTGTGCATATAGGGAAATTGATGAAAATTTGTAAGATGAAAAAAACCCAAACACTGTTGAATTTGGATATGATCTGTCCCAGAGCATGGTACTTCATCAATATTTGACCATCTAAATTTTAAAGCAACAGTTAATGAGGCAAATGAAAAACTTAATGTTACGTGTATAAAGAATATTAGAATCAAATTATGTCCATGAAAAGAAACTGCCTCTGAAATGAATTCCTTAAATGTCCCGAGGAAACTGGGGAGTGTCATGAACGTTGTCATCTACTGCACTGACATATGCTTTGCATTCATAGACTGAACTCCCTTATACCCTTGCATAACAGATCAGAGAATACCTTTCTAGAAAACTAGGAGTGACATCCAGCATCAGGCTCAGACACCTATCTTTAGCTATCTACATGGACTGAATTCAGTTACCGCACATTGACATCCAATGCTGTTTGCAATGCCTTAGAGCATCCTACCTACCTACATAGGGCTGGCAGGTGAGATATACAACCTACAGTTGACCTGCACCTATCTGGACAGACTGCTTCACACCAGGATGAATGTGTCAGAACATCTCCAGTGACACTAGATCATTTGGTCCTAAGGGAAGAATTGACTTTGAGACTGACACCCCTAAATATAGGTGTCTACATATACGGGTGTACATGCGTGTTTGGTGCCTAACCTCCCTGTACAGTTAATGGGGACCTAATCAATGGGACACAAGGGGAATTCTGCTCTTCCTGAGTAGACATCTGGTCACCTGCATAGCCCTCTGGATTCCACAGGCTCTACTGACTAGTGCACAGGTAGCCCCCACCTGCCGACACTTAAATGCAGAAGCTGCATCTCACCATAGATGTTCATTCCTAGCATGCCAGTTCAGAAAGTAAACATTTCAAATCTGATGCATAATTGGATTTTATAAATCTGGACAGTGGTAAAAAAAACCACAAAACAGGACATTGCACCTAAAGGAAGCCAAAGGTAGTCTGAGCAGGAGCAGGAAGTTTGAGATGACAAAAACCATTCAGGTCAAGGATTTTGAAGAACTCCGGATAGAAGAAGATGTGAAGAAAATGTACACCAAAGAACTGGTGCCTGCTTCACTCTGTTCTGTTAGGTCAAGTCCTCTCTGGTAGCACATTCATACTGATACCTTCCTGTAGTAGCTGGATAAATCTAACTATATCCACTTGTTTTGATAAATAGTGTCAGTCATTCCTGGTTCAGCATTCTCATGTGCCACCCAGAAATACTTTGATTTGCCTTGTAACTTTTGGGTGAGCAGGTATTTTCTCTGAGGATATGAATCTGCTGAATCTTCACTGCAAAATCTATGCGAAGTTTCCTCCTCAAGTTTGCTGAGAACCACTACAGCAGACCCATGACAAAGTGTTGGGCTCCTCTATGGGAAATCGATGCTGCAAAAGGACTCCATAAGGAGCTCCCAAAATGAGAAATTTGGGCTTTAGAGCCTGTACTAGTGTAATTTCTTCACCTTTGTATCTTCACTCTAGCAGTCCTGCACTGTTCAGAAGCTCTGAATGATAGAAGAGTAAATTTATCTCCATTATATATTTCCATAATCAGCAACGATCTGATTGCCTCTGCTCTTAGAAAACCTAAGATTCTAGAGCTGTCGGTCAAAAGACTCACATGTGGAAGAGAAATTGTGGAAAGGATGCACTACTAAATAAAGTCTGATCCCCTATAGGAAAAGGACCAGATGATATGATATTGTCTGCAACAATATACGACTGAACATTGAAGACATGAGATACCCCTTCCAATTCTACAGTCATTGAATTTTTTCTTAGCCCATTGATACAATAATTCATAATAACCTTAGAAATATGGGGAATCTAAATACTGTGTTTAGAAAACACGGGGTTTTGTCATGAACATCTGTCTATTTTAGGTCTTATTTGAGGGTCCATGAGATGAGAAAGAAAATGTAAGAACAAAAGTATTTGCTTACCTTTCTGGGACTTGCAGAGTTTCAAAACTGTCTTAAAAAATCTAAATTAAAATGGTTGTCAGAACTCAGGATCCCCCTGTTCATACTGTCACCTCTAACAGAGGGAACACAACCATTTGGTTTCTTCCTTCCCAACTCTTTAATGCTATGAGCAAGTGAGCACCACAGGACAGGAACGCACATCAGAGAGGGGCAGCATTACTATTTCAAGTACTGTTTCATAGTGTCCTTAGCATAAACAGAAAGGCAACACTTTGTTTTTTTTTTTAAGAAGTATGCATTCAAAAGTAAAACGAGGCTGAAAACACATAGCTTTGGATCTTTTTTTTTTCCCCAGTCATGACAACAAAGCACAGCTTCTGGGCTTTGAAGAGTGCACTACCATGACTGGATGACACCCTGTGACATTTGTAGTTGGCAAAGTTGTTTCCTAAGAGGCAAAGAAGCGAGGAAGGGGATGAAGAAAGAAGGCACGGGAAAGGATTACATAAAAAGGATTAAGACAACAAATTTGTACGGGGAAGAAGCCCATGAATTTTCTGGTGAGACAAGATGAACACCTTGTTTTCCTGTAACCTCTCTATTCACTATTGCTTTGAGATATACATAAAAGAAAGGTCTGATCATCACCAGAATATTATTATTATTTCTAGTATTTCTGTTGTCATTATTTAGGGTTCAGGGGTCTGTCCACCACAAGGCTTCACTCCTATTTTACTGCAATCTTGAGGAACAGCCTCTGCCTTTAACACCTCCCCCTAAAAAATTATCCCCCCCAAACTCATTACACTGCACAGGCAGGAACTACCTGCACTCTCGTCTAAACCAGTACTGCAA